>JBAMJV010001862.1:0-181485 GCA_037951105.1 Echinarachnius parma
GAAGGAGGGAGGGGTGACAGTGAAGATTTTTTCGAGGGGGTGGGTGTCGGTAAGATTTTTTCGAAGAGGTATACCAATTTTTTGTTAAGGGGGGGTGACCACGATGACGACGACGACGACGACGACAACGACGACGACGATGATGTTAATCATCAAGGGGGAGTGTCCGCGAGGATTTTTTAAAGGGGGTATCGGTGAAGGGAGGAGGTCGGTGAAGAATTTCCGAGGGAGAGGTTACAGTGGGCAGTGGGGGGGGGGGGGGGGGGAGATGTCAAGAAGGATTTGGGGTGTCGGTGAAGGGGGAGTGTCTGTGATCGGGAGAGGTCGGTTGGAAGGAGCGGTGACAGTGAAGATATTTCTAGGCGGTGGGTGTCGGTAAGAATTTTTCGAAGGGGTATCCGCCAATTTTTTTTAATGGGGAGGGGGGGGGGGTGGGGTGACCATGATGACCACGACGATGACGACGATGATGTTAATCGTCAAGGGGGAGTGTCAGCGAGAATTTTTTTAGCGGGGTGTCGGTGAAGGGGGGAGGTCGGTGAAGAATTTCTGAGGGAGAGGTTACAGTGGGCAGTGGGGGGGGGGGGAGATGTCAAGAAGGATTTTGGGGTGTCGGTGAAGGGGGAGTGTCGGTGAACGGGAGAGGTCGGTGAAGAATTTTGGAAGGAGCGGTGACAGTGAAGATATTTCTAGGCGGTGGGTGTCGGTAAGAATTTTTCGAAGGGGTATCCGACAATTTTTTTTTAAGGGGAGCGGGGGGGGGGGGGGGGGGTGGGGTGACCATGATGACCACGACGATGATGTTAATCGTCAAGGGGGAGTGTCAGCGAGAATTTTTTTAGCGGGGTGTCGGTGAAGGGGGGAGGTCGGTGAAGAATTTCCGAGGGAGAGGTTACAGTGGGCAGTGGGGGGGGGGGGGGGAGATGTCAAGAAGGATTTGGGGGTGTCGGTGAAGGGGGAGTGTCGGTGAACGGGAGAGGTCGGTGAAGAATTTTGGAAGGAGCGGTGACAGTGAAGATATTTCTAGGCGGTGGGTGTCGGTAAGAATTTTTCGAAGGGGTATCCGCCAATTTTTTTTTAAGGGGAGCGGGGGGGGGGGGGGTGGGGTGACCATGATGACGATGACGACGATGGTGTTAATCGTCAAGGGGGAGTGTCAGCGAGAATTTTTTTTAGCGGGGTGTCGGTGAAGGGGGGAGGTCGGTGAAGAATTTTGGAAGGAGCGGTGACAGTGAAGATATTTCTAGGCAGTGGGTGTCGGTAAGAATTTGTTTCCAGGGGGTGTATCCGCCCATTTTTTTTTTTTGGAGGGGGAGGGGGGGAAGATTATTAAAAGAATAGTCTGAGGTACTTCTGGACGACAAAATCCCCCCCCCGTCCGCTTGAAAAATCCTGGGTACGCCACTGTTATGCTGATTACGACGATGACGATGATGACGACGACGATGGAAATCGTCATCATCAACATGGCGGTAGAGGTGATGATAAAGACAACGGCTGGGTTGCGCAGCAACAGACATTCGCAAACTTGCGTTTAGCAAGCATAGAATTATTAATAAGAGTAATATACCTTCACTTGTAAACTAAGTTATGAAATATTATAATTCAAAGCCACTAAAACATCAAGCAACGAACACAAACAAATGTTGAGAAGGGATGCAAGAGAAGCTAGAACTATAAAATGTGGCACAGATCGGAATTTTATCAGATTAATCTGTCTTGATCACACCAGATAATCCTTAATCTTTCCCTAATTCGTTAGTTTGATTTATTTATTCATCTCGATATTGCATGCAATTACAGATTGAAAGTAGATTGAGTTGTGACTACGAATTGTCACGCAGATCTTTGTTTGCTTCACACATAGAGCTGTATCTCTATGGCTTCGCCTCACCGGCACCAGACACAATTGTGAGTACGTGGGACAGTGTAACTCTTTCTGCGACCGGGCGACGGGCGCTCGCTTCAATTCATGAAAACACGCTTCGAAATATCAATTTAGAGGTATATCTATAATGCTTATTGAACTCTCATGGTGGTACTGAGAATGTTAAGTTCATAAGTTTCTCAATTCTTAACATTTAAACCGGAACAAAAGCTGGAATATGCCTAAATGAAAACGCGTCACCAGTATATGTATATAAAGAAAACTCGAGAACACGCATTTCAATTATTTATAAATAAGTGAATTGGGTCTTCACGTGTTTTCTTTATATACATATAATTGTGACGTGTGTTCATTATTTAATATATAATGGGTTCGCACTAAACCAGAATCATTATTTATAAATTATGAAAATGAGAATGGAATTCTTTATAAATAATGAAATTTCGAATTGTAATTATTTATAAATAATAGCTATGACTTGGAATTATTTATAAATAATGAAGTATGGAATTGCAATTATTTATAAATAATGATATATGAAATATAATTATTTATAAATAATAGCATTTATATATAAATAATATTAATGTATTTTGACTTTATATGTAAATAATAAAGATGAGTTTTATAATTTGTTTATAAATAATGTAAATAATATATAAATAATGCAATTGCTGATTGCAATTATTTATAAATAATATAGTATGACTTGTAATTATTTATAAATAATGGAGTAAGAATTATAATTATATATAAACAATTAAAATTGTATAAAAATTATTTACAAATAAATTGATACATTTACTTACATTATATGTAAATAATAGTTATTATATGTTAAATAATGGTTATATAACATATAATATGTGTAAATAATAAATTGACAAACGGCGCCTCATACAATAGTTGCAAGGAAGGGTTCAAGGAAAAGTAACCCAGTAAAGCCCTTGTCACATATCACCGGATAGCGTTATCGGAACGCAGATGCAGAGCCAAATTATGAATCCGTTCGTATGCGTTTCTTGTCCGTTTCTTGTTCGCAGGCGAATGCGTTCCTTGTCAGGCGATGTACGTTGGTTGAGATATCTGGCAGTATGTTTTGTGCACGAAGCTATGGAGTCGACTTTCACCACTGGATAATTTGATTTCGCAAATTTTCTATCGATATTTCGATATGTGACAACACAATTTGTAGGAGGATCCCATCAAAAGGTAACTAGTTGCTTCGGTTAGACCCATTTACAATATAATCTACTCCTATTTTGTCTAGAAAAAAAGGAATTCAGGGACTTGGGCTTAGGATTAAAGTTAGGTTTAGGGTTAGGGGACAGAGTTATGGTTGGGTTTCAGGTTGGAGGTTAGGATTAGTGTTAGGTTTAGGGTTAGGGGATAGGATTAGGGTTAGGTTTGAGGTTAGAGGTTAGGATTAGAGTTAGGTTTAGGGTTAGGGGAGTTATGGTTAGGTTTGAGGTTAGAGGTTAGGATTAGAGTTAGGTTTAGGGTTAGGATTGGGTTTCAGATTAGAGGTTGGGATTAGGGTTAGGATTAGGGTTAGAGGATGGGATTAGGGTTAGAGGATAGAGTTATGGTTAGGTTTCAGGTTAGAGGTTAGGATTAGAGTTAGGTTTAGGGTTAGGGGATACGATTAGGGTTAGGTTTAGGGTTGGGATTAGGGTTAGGGTTAGGTTTAAGTGTAGAAGTTGGAATCTGATTTAGGTTAGGGTTAGGTTGAAGGAAAGAGGTTAGGATCAGGGTTAGGTTTAGGGTTGGGGGGGGGGGGGGTCAGGGGTCAAGTTTCAAAGTAACCCAGTAAGTAGGCAGATTAGTTGTATTGTCTACAAACCTGGTTAAGTTCCTAGCTAGACAATAGACCTATTCTGTTTTGCAGACCCAATGAAAGTTTCTTTGCAGAAGTTATGATATTCAAAATGTGAATACAAATAATTGTGGAGACATTAATGGCTACTCTTGGAATGGACTCTTAGAAAATAATCACTTTTGTAAATCAAATTATAATTTGTGGGTGTTGGTTCCCTTTAAAGTTATTCCGCTCTTCTTTGAATAGCCGGTTACGGGTCTAAAGATCAAAGACTACCAAGGGGTAGAAATCCAGGAACCATGGACAAATGCACCCAGTGACCCACTTCTGAATTTTGTGGAATTTGCCCACTTCCCACACTCCAGTGCTTGTGAGGCATTCCGAAAAGCACACAGGTACAACACTGCACCCCTCTTACTATATAGCGTAGGGATTATACTCTCCTTGATATTAGCGACATATCTTCACCCATCTACAGGAGTATAGGAACAAATCTCCACCCCTCGAATGCAGTAATAGGACATATATACACACCCCTCTGGGATTAGCAGATTTATATCACATACTGTATAATATACAAATAATACAAAATACACTTAAAGTTTTATGTAAAGTTCAGGAAAAACCGTAGAATGAATGCAACAATCTTTTATTTGCTAAGCACGCCCTAAAGAAATATGCAAATTTCTTTGCAACATTGCAACTGAACAATGGTACAAATCCATTAAAAAACTACACAATGACAAACAAAGGCTCTACATTGTAAAAAAAAATATTGGCTAAGTCTGCCAATTCTAACCTTTTTGATGCGCAAACTTTTATCACGATATCTTTGCAGCACTGTCACTGAACTTGGTAAAATCCGTTGAATAATGACACAATGGCAAGCAACACTAAAAATATTTCTAACAATGCTAAGCCTATATGATTTCACCTTCTGGATGTTATTTATCACAAATGTATGTTTTACAAGTGAGAAGAACAATGTCATATAACTGTACAACAATTTGACAAAACAAGGGAAACTCATCGACTAATTGCCTGATGAATGTCAAAAAGACTAAATTTCAGTAAAAAGGAATTACTCAAATAAAACATAAAAGTATAACATTTCACTTTTCAGATATCTTTTGGGACCTTCATTTGGTTAAAGCAACCTGGTGAACTTATTTCACACAAATTTGTCTTAGCTGTCATTATACCACTTTTAAGGTGTTGTTTTTCACACCTTTGTGGCAATATAGATTTCCTTGAGCTAATTGGTACCTTGTAGGTTGCACCACAAAACCACAGACACTGGAGTGTAGCTAGGGAAGTGAAGAGGGTGGGGGAACAGATTTGATTTACTTATGTTTTCCAAATTTTCAACAAGCTTTCAAACATATGTACATAAACAAACAATCATGAACATAATGACTTGCACAGAAAGTAGTAAATAATAATATAGTTCATTGTACCTTTTCATTAAAATAGAAGAAATACTTTGTAATAAATGAATTCATGAAAAAAAAAATATTTGAAGAACATGAAAATGTTGAGCCATTCTTGAAAGCAGAGCTTGTGACATGTGAAAGGTACCATAATGGTTTATGATTAACATCACTATATTCAACTTATAACATTTGTGTTGTACTGAAAAAGCTGGATTTAAAGGGATCTAATAACTTATTTTACATGAGCAAAAAGTGATGAATGGTTGATACCATGTATTGTTGTTATTTGATATATCCACTGGGTATTGTGCACGGAAATTTCAAGTTAAATTGACGTAATATGGCAAATGTAGTAATGAGCAAAAATGCAAAGTGATATTCACTAACTCATTGTACTGACTTCGTACATTGTTACGACTATCCCGTGGATAGTTTAACATTTGAACACTGCAATCGTAAATATCTTTATAACAAAAGGGAAATTTGAAAAACCAAAACCTGTCCCATGTGTCTATTATTTATACAAATACAACAACGCTAGAGTTCCAAGTAAGTTTTGAGGATTTGGACAATGTTACTAGATCCCTTTAATGTTGATGTGTTTGTAATCAAACCTACATGTTTGCATATATCCATACACATTTGATTGACAGGGCATATACCTCAATAACCATGAATATATTGATCTAGCTTCCTAAAGACAAATACATCAATCAATGTTTATTTTCTTTTTTCTGCATTGTAAGATAGTTTTGCTATTAAAGCGTATTGTAAACTTAAATGTTTAGTTGTGAATATCCACATTTTATTTTTTCTGTATTGTTGTTGTTGTTGTTGACATGAAATAAAGTCTTTAATGAAATGAATTTAAATAATGCACTTTTACACTATTTTAGCAAGTTTAGTACAACTTCGCCCACTGAAGATGGTAGATTTTTGTATAACTTACATTCTCGACAGACTTCAGCACAAGTATCTTTCGGACCAGTCTTGAATGGGTTAGTAAGGAACAAAAGTTGGAAGTAACATGCAAATGTCATGTAAATAATTTGGTTGATTAAACATGAAACGTCCATGTTTCAATAGCAAATAATATCGGGGAATAATTTCTAGGGCATCTACAGCTCTCTGAAATCTGTTTGAGTGTTTGGGAATGAACTCTACGGAAGTGTAATGGGACTCTTTTGCATTTGGGGGGCAAACTCTTTTGGGCATTTGAGGGCTAAATTCCCCCAAGTCGCAATCAAATTGTGTTGTTTTTTGTTTGCACTAATGTGATAAATCTATAAATATTTGTGATAAATCTGTAAATTTTTGTGATAAATCTTTCCATTTTGTGACTGCAATTTAATTAACATGGAGACCTCCATGTTTGTGTCCAAAATATATTGTTTATGAATTTGGATGAGTCCTGGACCCATACTAATTTGATAAATTTTATATTTGTTTTGATGCAAGTCTGCTGTATTTAAAGGTACACTTGAGTATTGGTACTAACAAACAATTGTGAGGGTTTTGGTTGGTTTTAATTCCATTTGAAAGTTCATTAAATAAAACATGTGACATGAGAATCACTCCCTTTCGAATGCTTTCATAGTTGTCAAATTTGATTTCAAAATATATTATTTATATATCGTCTAGCCAGGCGATATATTGACTCTTAAGAAAATACATAAATTGCTTAAATACACCTCTTTCAAAAAAATTAAAGAGGTTTTTTCAACCAATGAGTTTTTACAGAGCGCCCTCTTGAGTTTTAACGGCTCTTTTTTAATGATAACAGGCATTTTACTTAGTTGTTTGTAATTGTGCATACCTTTCGAGCATGGTGGAGTTATAACTATTAGTTTGTAATGTAATGGTGCAGGTTTTGGTTACTAAAATTCAGTTTGACCAAAACTCAACTATCTCTTTAATAGTGCACTGTCATTTTTATGAATTTGTCAATGATTATTTTATGAATTTGGATGGGTCTTCTGACCCATACTAATTTTATAAACTTGAAATTCTGTGGATGATAGTCCGCCGAGTTATTATGAATCTTTAAATGATCATTTATGAATTTGGATGGGTCCCTGGTGCTAATTTGATAAACTGGAAATTTTGTGGATGTACATCCGCTGTATTTGACAGTGCACTGTCAGGATTATCAGTTGTTTCCTGTGAGAGGAGCAGGCAAACTTGTGCATTTCCTGTAATCGTGACCTAGGGGGGCTCCTACAGACTGCGTTCAGACTATACATACTAAACAACGTTTCAAGTTCAATTTATATCTGGCACATTTAGATTTGAAATCAAATATTCTTGACCGGTTAGTACGTTCACATACATGCAATATCCTTCATGTTTCCAAAGGAATTAGAAAACTGCATTTCCTGTAATCGTGACCTAGGGGGGCTCCAACAGACTGGGTTCAGACTATACATTCTTAACAACGTTTCAAGTTATATTTCAAGTTCAATTTGTATCTGGCATATTTAGATATGAAAACAAATACTCTTGACTGGTTTATATGGTTTGTTCACATTCTTCATGTTTCCAAAGAGAATAGGAAACTGCATTTCCTGTAATCGTGACCTAAAGGGGGCTCCCTATGGACTGCGTTCAGACTACATTCTAAACATCTTTTCAAGTTATGTTTCAAGTACAGTCAAACTTGTCTTAGCGGCCACCTGTCTAAAGCAGCCAACCTGCCTATAGTGGCCACCAAAAAGGACTCCTGGCAAAACAAAACAAATTTGTGATTGAACCTGTCTACATTAGCCACTTTTCTTGTTTCCCCTAGGTGGTCACTATATGCAAGTTTGACTGTATCTGGTACATTTAAAGATTTAAAATCAGGACTTAACTTGTTCACTTTGAGATTCTGAAATCCCCATAGACTTTGTACATTGCCCACCCGGTTCCCCTAAACAATGTGTTACTACGATATGTTCACATTATAATATCCTTCACAATGTTTCCTTTACAGGGAGTACATATGTAGGAAACTGCATTTCCTTTAATCGTGATCTATGGGGCTCCAATGGACTGCCTTCAGACTACAATCTAAACAACGTTTCAAGTCATGTTCAACGTTTCAAGTTATGGTTCAAGTACATACAAGCCTGTCTAAATGTCCACCTGTCTAAAGCAGCAAACCTACCTATAGTGGCCACTAAAAGTTACCCCCATGTGAATTTCTATCGAGTGTACTTTGGAGATTACCTAATGAAATACACGCAGTTAAGTCTTAATTATTTATATTAGCTGTACAATAACAATAAAGATATGTAAGCAAAATTATTGTATGATTTGTTTTCCTTTTTTTTAATGCTGAACTTCATACACTGTACAATTAAAGATATATTAACCAATATGTATGATTGTTTTTGTCTTTAAAAAAACCCTGAACTTCACACACATTCAGAATTTATGCTATTTACACATAATTTTCCATATAAGATTAGGACCTTCATCGTAATCAATTGTATTCAGTTACAATTAATTGTAAGTCAGAAAATTTAGGCATTTCAACCTATCAGATTTGCGCATTTAGTCACATGATCTGACTTACAATTAATTGCAACTTTACAATCGATTGTATCTGTTTCTGCAACAGGCCATTGTGTTATTTGGGGCTGGAAGTTAGATTTCCTGTTCAATGAGAGCAGTACAAACAAAAATGTCTCTAAAACAAAATACTGAACTTCATACACATACAGCATAACATGTAGTTTATAGCCCAGTCACATATCAACGGATTGCGTAAACGGATGTCAAACGGAGAGCTAAATTTTCCATCCGTTCCTCTCCGTTCGTATGCGTTTGTTGTCCGTTCCTTGTCCGGTGATGTACGTTGTTCTATGTTTTGTACACGAAGCAATGGAGACGAATTTCATTTCGCAAATTTTCTATTCGTTGGGCATTCGTTTCCGCTATCCGTTGATATGTGACCGGGCCATTACTGATGAATTTCCATCTAGTGTATTTTGGGGGCTGGAAGTTTAATGACCTTTTTAAAACACAAGTAGTAAGTCTTCATAATTTTCACTGGCAGTACAATAAAAATAAAGATATGTAAACAAATATGCGTATTTGTTTTTCTTTTAAGAAACACTGAACTTCAAAGACATACAGTAAGTATAACATGCTGTGTGATCTGGCGCATTTTGGGGGCTGAAAGTTTGATTACATTTTCAAACCAGTCACAAGCAGTAAATCTCAATTATTTCAATCAGTTGTACAATAACAATAAAGATATTTATTTAAACAACTATATTAAATGAATGTTTCTGTTTTCTTTCTTTTTTAATCGCTGAACTTCATACACATACAGTATAACATGGTTTTACAGTGGGAATTGAGGCTGGAAGCTGTCAAATACAAGCAGTAAATCTCAATTGTTTGTATTAGTTGTAAAATACAATGTTCAATAAAGATGAACAAATATGAAGAGGGAAAAAACATGTTTGTTTCTTTTAAACAACCCACTGAACTTCATACACATACATGTACAGTATAATGTAATGTATGCCCCACATGTAAATCTCCACATCTCAATTGTTTGTATTAGTTGTAAAATACAATGTTCAATAAAGATGAAGAAATATTTATTTTAAAAAACAAAACATGTTTGTTTCTTTTAAACAATCATGTTTCTTTCTTTCAAACAACCCACTGAACTTCATACACATACAGTATAATGTGATGTATGCCACACATGTAAATCTCCACATCTCCAATTGTTTGTATTAGTTGTAAAATACAATGTTCAATAAAGATGAAGAAATATTTATTTTAAAAAACAAAACATGTTTCTTTCTTTTAAACAATCATGTTTCTTTCTTTCAAACAAACCACTGAACAATATACACATACATGTACAGTATAATGTGCTGTGTGCCCCACATGTAAATCTCCACATTTTGGAAGCTGGAAGTTTGATTTCCTGTCAACACTATTCGCAGCGGTAGAGTCAGATTAGTTTGACAGCTAGCTCGCCAAACTGGAAGCCAAAAGACCTTGATCTTCAAAGCCACCGTTCACACGTGAACAAAATAAAACGCGTCAACATTTGCTAGCTAGGGTTTCTAGGTCCTTGTTCACACGGAGAAGAAGTTTCACAAATACGCTCTTGATATCTCTGCAACAAAGCCCTGTTCACATGGGAAAAAATATAAACGCATCAACATTTGCGAGCTATAGGGCCTAGGGAACCGTATGATCTTGATCTCTAGGTCCTTGTTCACACGGAGAATAGATTTCACAAATTCGCTATACTGAAACAAAGCCCTGTTCACATGTGAAAAATAAAAACGCATCAACATTTGCGAGCTATACATGTAGGGCCAAGAGAACTGTATGATCTTGATTTCTAGCTCCATGTTCACACAGAGAATAAATTTCAAAAATACGCTCTTGAGATATACTGCAACAAAGCCCTGTTCACATGTGAAAAATAAAACGCATCAACTTTTGCGAGCTATAGGGCCAAGGGAACTGTATGATCTTGATTTCTAGGTCCATGTTCACACAGAGAATAAATTTCAAAAATACGCTCTTGAGATATATACTGCAACAAAGCCCTGTACATGTGAAAAATAAAACGCATCAACTTTTTGCGAGCTATAGGGCCAAGGGAACTGTATGATCTTGATTTCTAGGTCCATGTTCACACAGAGAATAAATTTCAAAAATACGCTCTTGAGATATATACTGCAACAAAGCCCTGTACATGTGAAAAATAAAACGCATCAACTTTTGCGAGCTATAGGGCCAAGGGAACTGTATGATCTTGATTTCTAGGTCCATGTTCACACAGAGAATAAATTTCAAAAATACGCTCTTGAGATATATACTGCAACAAAGCCCTGTACATGTGAAAAATAAAACGCATCAACTTTTGCGAGCTATAGGGCCAAGGGAACTAAAACAAAGCCCTGTTTACATGTGAAAAAAAATCAACAATATGAATGAGGTTAAAATTTCAGCATTTTGACAGCTACTCCAACTAGAGCAAAGCAAGCCATAGTTTGGGGCAAATTTTCTGTTTGGGCAAGTAAAATGTGACAACTCATTATTTTATTTGCACGAAGGTGCCAGTAGAAAATGAAGTTAGTGAGAAGGCTAGTAACACATACGTACATCATACATAATTTTAGCACCATATGGAAAGTTTTCAAGGACATTTTGAATAGCAGTTTCCAAAGTCTGCAATGAGGCTTTAAAAATCAGTCCTTGTACCAGGTCATGCATCCTTCAATTCATTGCACCATCCTAGAACTGTATTAAATTACAAATGGAGTACCTCCTTAAAGGGATCATGTAACTTTGTTGACTATGCAAAAACAGGAAAAGGGTTGATAAATTGTGTATAATTTCTGTGATCCGATATGTTCCCTGAAAATTACACGAAGTGAATGTCATGTGGCTGAATAATGAAACTAAAATGCAAAGTGCTTTTTGCTCATTCTTTGCCATAAGTTTGTGTACAGTTGAAATTAACCCCAACCAAGATTTGTTTTTCTTCAAATTAACCTGTTCGGGACAGACTGAATTTGCTATACAACATGTATTCTCCATAGACTCAAGCCTGAGTATTTTCGGTACCAGTCCTGAACAGGTTAACTCACAAATACTCCAATAATTAAGTGAAAACCTGAACAAAACAAAGCTGGTACCATACTTCGATAATAAATAAGTCAGAGGAAAACAACCACGCATATGAAAGAACCACTAGAGATGCAACTTGCAAGTTGCAAGTGAGTTTGGTCAATTCAGACAAATTTACAAGATCCCTTTAACCTGTTTGCTTACGGGAACCAGGTGGGCTATGTACAAAGTCTATGGGGATTTCAGAATCTCAAACTGAACGGGTTAAAATGGGTCTATGTACATTATATGTTTTGAACATAATATCCTTCACACATGTACATGTATGATTTCCTGATATACATGTATTTGCAGTGTTGAATTATAGAAATAAACTTATTAAAAACTTATTATAAAATATATATTTATTTGTATATGGTTGGGTGACCTACACATCGGCACCCTAATATATTTCGGACCTTTTTTTAACTAACGAATCTTACAAATTTCCCGAAACTTTGCTCACACATTAAGAAAATAGTACAGATTCCAATGTGATGATCAGATTTGCAATTTTTTATCTCATATTTTGAGATACATGTATAGTCTTCGACCGCGCGTGCGTTATTTTTGTTGCTGTGCGAGATCTCGGTGTTTCTTGAAACCTGCACCTCTCTACTCACAACTCAAAATTTCTCATGCGATGTTGGCATCATTTCACAAATTTACTCACGTAGACGATCTACGTATCATTTCGCCCCAAAAATTCGGCCAGTGCAGTTTCTAAGGGTAGCGCGCACTATTGTATTTGCGACTTTTCACAAGACACGCAAAAACAAATTTTGAAAGCAGTGCCGTTGTTTAGTACACTTACCGTACGTAATTATAAAGAAAATACACATTATTTAAACTAAATTTGTTTATAAAATGAGTTTTTATCTGTAAAAGCAAGTCAAATGACAACAAGAGCCAACAGCAAAACACATCATGTGCAGTACATTATGTACATACACATTCTGCAGTATACGTGTGCAATTGCCTATCTCTGGTTTATGTACTCTAATGGTGGGAGTGCTGAAAATAGGTCACCTCAGTTCACCACCAAGGGGTCAAAGGTCACATTCCATCCCAGGGACCTTCCCAGGGTTCAGTGAATGCCTTGAAACTTCATAGTCTGGCTCTCTTTCTCTCTCTCTCTCCCTTCTTCTCTTCATTTCTGATGTGTATCCCTTTTTTCTACCTCTCCCCCTCTCTACTTTGTGTAATACCTGTATGTCCCTACTTTATTTTCCTATCTCTCTTTCTACCTCTCTCAATTACTTTCTTTCTACCTCTCTCTCTCTCTTTCCATCTCCATAGGTGTCCTCATACGTATCTCCATACGCAATGTGCGAGTATACTCCTAGGAGGTTCTGCACAGTACCGGAAGAAGAAGAAGAAGAATGTACACATAGGGTATGATAGAGTCCATTTCTATCAGTATTTTAATTGGTACCTTACTAATGAGCCACAATGTAATTCCTTATATTCAAATCTCATTTAGAAACAAACGAGAAATTTGCCAAGGAGACCGAGTTACCTAGCGCCATTAAATTTTCTTCCCATTCACATTATTTTTCTAAATAACATTTCTCTCCAGCCAAATAAAATAAGAAAGATTTTTATTTGCTCGAACAGGCAAGTAGAAGAATTGTGGAGGCTTCCATATGGTTCATAGTGGATACTGAGTGTCTAGCTGGTCACATATTCTTGGAAAAGTGAGCTCACACTATCGAATCATGGCTGTCCTTACCAATTTTTTTCTTTTATCATCAAATTACGGAAATGCAAAGGGCTCTCACCCTCGGAAAATCTTTGGAGCTCATAATTTCCACACATAAAAAAACCTTAATGGAATTATTACATGTATGTTCACAAACCTGTTTAACTGATTAACTGAATATGTAATTAAGTGTGTCTGTGGACTTTGTAAAGTGATAGGAATAAACAGAGAGGGGGGGGGTCAGTGAAAATGGGCAAGAGGGGTAGGGTCGAGGGGGAGGGGAAAGTTGGAAGAGGAGAGGGTGGAGACAGTGAGGGGGAAGAGAGTAGGGGAGGGGGAGAGAGGGAGAGTTGGAGGGGAAGAGGAAGAGGAAGAGGGGAGATGAAGAGGAAGAAGCAAGGAAGGTAAGGAGGTATTAGGAGGGGGAATCAGGAGTTTGCCTTCTATACCAACCGCACTGAGTTTGGTTCAATGCATTTCTTTTACTATTGCATCATGTCAGAGCCATAGAGTCAACCTGACAAGCATGCATGTATACTGTAATTATGGTAACTTCTCCTGTGAATTAAAGCTAAATAACAGTATTGGTAAACACCCCCACAAAGAATATATGATAACTTATCTGTTAATGTAAAGATTTTGACCAAAAAATGCTTCGAAATGGACTATTTGAGCAATAAAATGTTCAAATATTTCTGTATTTAACGATACTTAAGGTTCAAATTTTACCACATACTGTATATGCACTTTTAAATATCATTTCAACAATATCATCAATTAGTTTTGCTAATAAAGATGCTTTCCGTAACTTTCCCTATGCTGATATTTTGCTTAAGCTCAATCTGAACGGCATGTACTGATTTCACATACATGTAGTCAGTCTATCTATTTAGTCTCAGTCTGAAGGGCATATAACCAGAAGGTAATTTTCTAAAATCCCTCCTTGATATACATGTAACAGAGGGGTGAAGGAAAGTGGGTGAGAGGCGAGGGTTGTTGAGGCGTCTTGTCAGCTGACAGGTGGCTGCTACTGGGGCTTCCGCCTGACCTCCCTGCATCACATTCAATCAGGTGACTGTACCAATCACGTCACCTGACTAGTCAGATGACTCCATCATGTTCACAGCACATGTACATTGTACATGTACTGTATGTATTACACATTGAAGGACACCTTGCCCCTAGCCAACCCTCGAAATTAACTTTTTTTGCTGGTGGCCCGGTCGGGCCAGTAAAATTAGTATTTTTCCAATTTTGGTGGCCCGAAACCAAAATCTACTGGCCCGAAAAAAATAAGGAAAAACAAAAGTAAAATTAAAACAATAACCATTTTCATAGTTTCAGGGTACTGGGCAATGTTTAGCCTCATTTGTTACTGTATTCCAATGCTCGAAATTATCTTTTTTTCTGGTGGCCCGAAAATAAAATTTACAAACAAAGAAAAACAATGGTCATGACTACTTGGTCATTAATTGGTAAATTATGGAAGTTATGTGTTAAAATTACCACCATCATTAAAGAAATCCATCACTGAATAAACAAAACAAAACCTAGAATCGAGCAGTTTCATCTAAGAGTCATCAACTGATGAAACTAAGCTCTTTTCCATGTACGATTTTGTTATTTTATGGTCCATAAAATCTCCAACACAAAAAAACACACATGGGACTGAGCATAGCTAAGTCTAACTTTTCAAATCGGGAAATGAAATCACTTAAATCTTTGTTATTTTACAAGCTAAAATAATTCCAAGTAGTCACAAGTCTCTACCTTGTAAAAATGATTCTTTCTAATACCTTCAAAAATATGAATAATGATCCGAAAGATGAAATTATTCCCCTTTATTGACGGTATCGCGGACGGTATCGCAAAGGCAAGCACACTGCACTTTGCAATATGAATGAATGTGAAAAGTTAGACATGTGTTTTGATAGGTCTTAGTATGCACACATACTCCCTCTGTGGATTGGTTGTTCTATGTTTATATTCTACATGTTGCAAAGGCTTCCAGGGGGTGTGTGGGAAATTAAGAAAACAGCATAAGCATATGCTTTTACTTTTAGTCATTACACACCTCTGGAAGTTGTTTAATTTTACCATGATTTATCATGCAAGAAGTAGATAATTCAAGGGAGAGTGTTCATATGAGGAAATAGCACATATTTGTAGGCATAAATAAGGATTAATTCAACTAGCGCAAGTGCGCTTGCGACTTTTTATGTCCGTCCTTTTCATTTCTTGCAAATATTTAAATCACAATTAAAGTGTTTTTAAGAGGTGTCAAACTTGAGATTCATATTCCTTGATGTTGTCTTCTTATGGTTTAAACATTTGGTGGCCCGATCGGGCCACCAAACTTTGGCATTTTCATGTTTTTACTGGCCCGACCGCAACTTTTACTGGCCCCGGGCCATCGGGCCTACGCCAATTTCGAGCGTTGCCCTAGCCCTTACACATAGTATACAGTGCTCGAAACTAGCACTTGCCCGCTTGCCCAGGGCAAGTAAAAACTTGATATAGGGCAAGTATTGTCTAGTTTGCTTGCCCGATCGGGCAACTCAATAATCGTTCAACTATGAGAGAACAACGTAATTTCATATTTGTATGAATATCATCCAGAAGTAAGAGGGCAAGTACATTTTTATTGGGGCAAGTCAAATGTAAACAATTTATGATTTTACATGCCCAAACAGGCCAGTCCAGAAAGGGGTTAGTTTGGAGGCTTAAAGGGGACCACCAGGCAAAGAACAACACATTATTATATGTTTTGGTACCGTTTTGTGATATCAAATAGATACCCAACATTTTGCAAAGGGTTGTGTAATTCATAAACAAAGCAATTAATTTCCACCACTTACGGAACCACTGCTATCTCCTGGTTCCATACGGGCCAACCATTTGCGAGTGCGCCAATGCTATTCACGCGTACGTTTATAGACAATAGATTCCCGGGCGATTCGTTCCCTCTGCATGCATCGCAATTCACCGCACACATCGCAGTCTTCGCAATTCAGACCGCATGACCGCATGCTTTAGAATGGTGATGCATTTCCAACTATTTTGTATTTCTTTCTGGAAACATATTTTTGTGAACTTGTTGATGGAATGGAATACCAAAGATGTTACCTTTCTTTAATAAGAATATTATTTTTGGGTGGTGGTACCCTTTAAAGTATACCTTACATATCCAGTCAAACCTGTGTATAGTAACTCCCTGAGACCCTTGGGAAATGGGGAAAGTGGCGACTGTAGACAAGTGACCTCTATAGAAAGGTTCCATAACATTATTTGTCTACGGATCACTTTTAGTGGCCACTATAGGCAGGTTGTCTGTTGGACAGGTGGCTGATAAGGATGAGTTTGACTGTATTTCGAAAAACATCAAAATTATCAATTAAAGGGGAAGGAAATGCTGGAAATGTCACGTGCTGTTACTAATAATTACAGAATTCCTGTCACTTTGAATCGATATTTCCTCTTTGGTACCACTAATAATGGAAATAATCAAGGTTTTTGAAACCACTATCAAGTTATCAACTGTTTTGACTTGGCACTGGAGGATGCCATGATTTCCAACTGTATCATATGAAACGTCATCTGAACGCATCTGAGCGTGCACTAACAAAAGCAGATTATATAACCGTTGCTGCTGCTATGTCAGTGGTTACATAATCCGCTTTTGTTAGTGCATGCTCAGATGCGTTCAGATGATGTTTTATATGGTACAGGTGGAAACATGACAGCCTCCAGTGCTCAGTCAAAACAGTTCAAAATATTGATTATTTCAATTATAAGTGATGCCCAAGAGGAAATACACGACTAGAATTATAATAGCAAGCAAAAATACCAGCGTTTCCTTCCCCTTTAAAGGGATCTAGTAACTCTGTTGACATGTGCAAAAAGTGATGAGTGGTTGATACAATGTATATTGTTGTTGTCTGATAAGTCAACTGGGTGTTGTGTGAAAATTTCAAGTTAAATGGACGTTATATGGCCGAGTAATGAGCAAAAATGCAAAGTGATATTTACTAACTCATTGCACTCACTTTGTACACCGTTTTCGCGGACCAGTGGATAATTTAACCTGAACACTTCAATCATAAATATCAAAAGGGAAATTTAACAAAACAAAACCTGTCCTATGCTTTTATTGTTAAAGGGATAGTTTAGTTATGGTAAAGAGAGTACAGTTTTGGTCAAACTAGACTTTAGTAACCAAAACCTGCACAATTACATTACAAACTAATAGTAATAACTCCACCATGCTCAAAAGGAATAAAACATTACAAATGACTAAGTAAAAAGCCGGTTGTCATGCAAAAAGAGCCATTCAAACTCAAGAGGGCACTCCATAAACACTCATCGGTTTCAATAATTTTAAATAAAATATTGTGCATGTGATGTTTTGTTGAAATAGTGATTAGATAGAGATAATCAACAACTATTTAAAACCTTTTTTGTAGATTTTTGAAAAGAGCAAGCATTTTTTTTTTTTTTTTTTACGGCTGGTTCAAAATTATCAAATATTTGTGGGGCCCCACATTTATTACAAATGGTTATGTTTATGGATATTTCAGCCATTTCTGAACCGATTTTTATCAAATAAAGTTTATTCTGTCATTAAAATTGTATGCTCTTTCGAATTTGACACTCAGTTTTTCATTATCTCACAAAAAATTATTTTGTGTAGCGCCCTCTACACCAAAACTCAACTATCCCTTTAATATGAATACAACAAGGTATGAGGGAACCGCTAGAATTCCAATTGGATTTTGAAGATTTGGACAATGTTACGAAGTCCCTTTGAGGTGTATATGAAAAGTTATAGCAAGCGGGAAAAAAATACTAGGCTGTCTACAATATTCTCAGGCCGCCGTAAACCATTGATTGGACTACGTTCGTAATCCTAAGCCTCTAAATTCTTGTTTTGCTAGTAGAAGAGATGGAAGTAGACCAAATGGGTGTAAAAAGTTACCAAGGACTGGTTTCATGAAAGGGTCTTAGCTACATACGTTGTCTGGTGTTGTCTGGCGAAGAGCTAGGGTGAAATTATCTCCGCGTTCAGACATAGCTAAGACCCTTTCATGAAACAAACCCCAAAGTAACAAGCGAAAAGTACTCTAAAATTGTGGATTTTTTTACCTGCCTTTTACAGAGATACCTGGCAAGAAACCGAAAGAAATGGCGAGAAATCGTGATGCCGATGCCACCACTCAACCAACGGTTGGAGTGAAAGGCATTTAAGTAAGTAAGTAAGTACATGTGGTGGGGATGGAGGGGGGTTGCCTTTCACAAGACTTCCAAATTTTTGTGGCTTTTGTGGTAGAAATCTGATCCATTTTGTGGCTTTTGAGGCTGGAATTCGATCCACTTAGTGGCACACATGATTGTGTAAGGTCCGATGCCTTAGGGCAATCCATCTATTGTTAGGGTCACAATAGATCCCCATTTGAGGGAGAAAAAAAGAATAAAGAAGAGAAATTTCTATAATTATTAAGAAATCGGGGACTAGAAAGAAGAAATGGGTGAATGGAAACAAAGAATGTGTATTAACGGGGAATGATGATTTTAAAAAAAAGTGTATGAAAGCTACTTCGTAACCCATTCAGGACTGCCCCCCCCCCCCCCCTGAAGAAGATTGCATGATATAATGTACCAGTTATATGTAAATCATCTTGAATGGGTTAAAGGGGAAATGTGTGAAAGGGACAAAAAAAAGTCAACAACTTTTTGGCTTTAAATAGGTGAATGGAGCAAAAGTTTTAGGAATGTGTCACTGTAGCATGGTTTTTAACACATTCAGGACTGCTCTCTCCCTCCCCCCCCCCCCCCCCCCTTATCCTAGTTTGGGTCTATGCATTGCATGTTTTACCACTTGAAATTGTCTTGAATGGGTTAAAGGTGACACGTGTGAAAGGGAGAAAAAAATAGTTCACAACTTTTCCGATAAAAGCCACATTACGTAGGTGGGTGAATGGGAAAAAAGTTTTAGGAATGTGTCATACTTGGAAGCGTAGTTTTGACTGGAACGCTACTTCACGTCTTGTTGGGTGGGTGGTACAGACTTATTATAAAATGGGTAGAAGAATCCCTGCATTCTGATAGGTCAATAAGTGTAAAATTTTTTTACTGATGCATAGCTCACTTTAGTTTGATTTTCACATTTTTTTTAAAACAAATGTTGCACAGGCATATTTCGTGGATCGGAAAAAGAAAAAAAGACAAACAAATTTATATCATTTTAAAAAAAAATTAAAATTGTTCTAATTTATATTTAAAAATTGTTCATCATTAAAAAAAAAAAAATCATATCATTTTTATTTTTATTTTTATTTTTTTAATTGTTTTAAAATAATTTACATCATAAAGATGAATTCCAGTTTTGGGAAAGATCTATATTGATCATTATTGTTGAATAAGTATTGAAATAGGGCTTGTGTGTTAAAATCGGAACCTAAGCATCGTTAAATACAGAAATATCGGAAGAAATCCAATATCCGCCTGTGAAATTTATAAATCCACCGCCAGTTCGGACCTGTCCACGCCGCTAGCGCTGGGGGAGATATCGACAAGCTGGGGACAAGCCCGTAAAAACGAACACCTCGTGTACTCGCACGTGGTCATTGAACGTAGCGTATGGGCGATTCCGGAGTTGGCGATCTCTATCTGCAGCAGATCAAGTTATAATTTTGCAAATATATCAATTAGTAGGCGGTTTCTTGGCCAAATTTGGATAATCCTATATTAGTACAATTATATCTTTCACATTATTGGTAATAAGAGCTTCCATTTCATGTTTTTGAGAGGGGGGCATTTCCAAAACTGGCCTTTACCTTTAAAAAAAAATATGTTTAAAAATGTGAAAATCCAACTTTTTTTCCCAGCCATGGGTCGGTACTTTTGCCATGGGTCGGTACTTTTGAAGCCATGGGTCGATACTTTTGAAGCCATGGGTCAGTAAATTTAGCCAATTTAGCCATTTCTGGGAAAAAGTCTGATTTTCACATTTGTTCGCGCCCATTTTATAAAACAAATGCTGCACAGGCATATTTCGTGGATCGGTAAGAATTGTGTGCACTCTTTTAACTTTGGAAATGGTCTAAAACCCACTCGCTGCGCTCGTGGGTTTAAACCATTCCAAAGTTAAACTCGTGCATCCAATTCTTACCGATCCACTCATGCCTGTGCATCGTTTGTATAATAGTACATGCATTGTACCAATTGTGCATGATTTTGAATTGAATACCAACCTATACACCTTTACATTATGAGTTTCTCAAGTATGTTGGTGAAATATATACTGCACCAATGCAGAAGGCTGAGGTGCAATAGAGCATGTACGCATAAGAGAAATTTCAAATTGTGTAGAACTTTGAACTCTTACTCTAGTGATTTAGCAAAGCAATGACACTGCAATGTACATGTAAATGGAACTCATAATCTATCTTCAATGAAATTTAGCAGGGGTAACCTTTATATCCCCTTTTTTTATCTGAAAAAATGTCATTTTTCCCATCGTGACTCAAAGAGAAGAGATTAAGACGTCTGTCTCTATAGTTTCCCCTGGATAGACGATTGCTGTGAAGGGAAAAGACAGAAGGCCTAGCATGGTAGGAATCGAATCTGAAGTCAAAAGCCACAAAATATCTGGCAGGAGGGTTTGGGGTGCGCTTCGTGGTCTACACCCATTTGGAGTCTCATTTGGTCTACTACCCAGGATTATAAATGGCAGGGCCAGACATAAGCATTGGCCTGGGTGCCAATGGCCACTAGAAATGATGGCCACCTGAAAAAAAGGATGAGCCCTGACTAGGTACTTGGTTGGGGTGTAGCCTGTAGCGCCCTACATAGAGCAGCTTAGGCTAATATGCTCCCATGAGAGTTAAGATGGTGCGCAAGATAATTTTGAGGGTTATTAACTGTACCCGATGATCAAGGGTACTACATGGCGCTCTATAAATGCTATTACCCGATTACCAAACTCTAAACTCGACCCAACCCCAAACTGTAGCACTAACCCTAATCTCAACCACTGACTCTAACCCTAATCCCAATTCCTATAAATCCTTATCCTAATCCTATGCCTCTGAATTCCAATTTTGCAAGTGGACAAAATGGAAGTAGACTGAATGGGTGAAGACCAACCAGCGAGTTACTGGCAGGAGACACCATGCAGGCAGCCCGGTGTAGGAATCATGTAGCAATCAAGTTTGATGTTGTAGATTCGCACAATTTATATCTGGCGCACATGCACCATGACTAGGATGATTGCTTTCTGAGAAATGCACAGTACGAAAGGTCTTTAAAGGGGCAGAGACACTATTCGTTGTAAACCCCCAACAAATAGACCGCTTCGGTAATGAATATGCGTATGACGTCAGACTCCCTGTTGGCAAGCTTAACAATAGTAACTAGGTCCGGCAAGCTCCGGCAAACTTAGCTTGCAGGACCTAGTTACTATTGTTAAGCTTGCCAACAGGGAGTCTTACGTCATACGCATACTATTTGCATACATTACCGAAGCGGTCTATTGCACAATACTCATGGGACTCAAACCACGGAAGTACATGCAACTCAAACCACGGAAATAATACATTTCTAATTTTAAGGGGGTTACTTTTTCAATCTGATTGATATCACAAAATAGTTTACATAACACCCTAGATGGTAATTTTAGGGGCTACAGGTGTCTACTAATTTCAGGGTGCTATTTTGAAAATTAGGGGGCAAAATCGCCCTCAGGCCCCGTGTATTTCCTACCCTAACTCAAACATGTACTGAGCACCCCCCCTCCTCCAAGAGTAATAAAACACTAATATTCAACCACTCTGGAGTAAGGGCTTCAGAGCCCCTCCCCTTTTTTGGTAACACCATAAGAAGACACATGCTACATGGCAAAAATGACAACAAAATAACTGGACCACACCAGCGTAAAAAATACACGGGGGCGGCGGGCGAATTTTCCGCCGAAATGCCCAAAAGAGCCCCCGAAAAAAAAGGAGCCCCCCCCCCCCCCCCCCCCAATTTTATTTTGTTTTGTTTTATTATTTTTTTTGTGTGGATTTTGGGGAATTTTTTTTTGTTTTGATTTTCTGTTTGGATCGTGATCAAATGCTTATAAGATGATCACTTACGGCATTAGAGCTTAATAGTAGCACCTGAAATTCAAAAAAAAATCTAGCCCCCGAGATGATAAAATTAGCCCCCGAAAGTTGGAAAAGTAGCCCCGGAAAAAGAGCCCCTGAAATTTTTTTTTTTTTTATTTCGCTGGACCACACACGCAAAGGTCAAAGAGAAGGCCTGACAATTTTTAATGATTCATGATATTTATTAAATCTCCTTCAGAATCTGACAATTCATGAGTCATGTGACCATTATTTTAGTGCCTGGAAATTAAATTCAATGTTGAATTCCGAGGCCATATTTTTCAACAATGTGTTTGATTCAACAAAATACACACACATGGCTCACAAAATGGTTGGACTTCACTGCAAAAGGTTATATTTAGGGCCAGAAAATTAAAATAATTGAGATTAAATCTCCATTTTTCAACTTCAATGACTTCCGATGTCATACCCTCAACTACATGTACATGTTTGATTAAAAAAGATATACAAGCTACACACAAATCTCACAAAATGGTTGGACCACACACTAAAACGTCATAAGGACCTGAAATGTTAAAAGAATCATGATTATTAGTAGTCACATGACCAATTAGTGCCTGGACATTTTCAAATTATTTGTTGACTTCCGATATTATATCTTCAAAGTGTATGATTCAAATATTACATGAAGCTCAGCAGAATTGCTCTACATCAGGACTGAGACTGGAGAAAAGATGAAAATTAAAAAAACTTGATTTGATTAAAGGAGAATGAAACGCTGGAAATTTTGCATACTGTATCTGATAAGTGCATATTTCCTGTCACTTCTAGTCCTATATTTCCTCATGGGTATCACTAATAATGGAAATAGACCACTAGAGGCTACCATGTTTTCAACTGTTCCATATGAAACGTCATCCGAGTGCATTTGAGCATGCACTAACAAAAGTGGGTTACGTAACCGCTGTTGTTGAAGTTGCTGCTATGTCAGTGGTTATATAACGCATTTTTTTAGTGCACAATCAAATGCACTCGAATGACATTTAAACAGGGGTAGTGTTGAACGGGGTTAAGGTGCGAAATACAACTTTAGGAACATTCACAATTCTGGACCCCTTCTCTTCAATTGGATCAACGGCAGCTACACTCAGCATGTGCAATATTTTTGGGGTTAATGAATTCAATTATTATAAATTCTGACACACGTGTGCATTAAGTCTCCTTCAGAAGGCCCTAATGCCATAGGGGTTTTATGTTTGTCACCATTAGATAGATAAACTTTCATACACACCCTTTTCATATTGTCAGGTACGCCATTTCTGAATTGGTCATGAAAATATTTAAAAGGGACCACCCTCCTTAAACTGGAATAACGCTCAAATGTAGGTTGATAAGATCCACCTAGAATAATGCCAATACTGCTTCTGAAACTGTCTAAACGTTGGAATAAGATGTGAAAGGGAAGTGAGTGAATAGAATAGATCCACTATCAACCGACAAAAAATAACAATGGAATGGGTATTAAAACCAAGGTGTAAATGACACTTTCCTGCGTATGTCATACAGAGACTTGTATTCGCTCTGGGGGGAAATCAGGCTAATATGAAAGGGATAACATACTGAGCACTTCTGAAACAATCTAAATTTTGAAACAAGATGTGAAAGGGGTAGTTGGAACAGATACTTTTCTTACCCCTTGCATTTCCCCCTAGCCAAGGTCAGGTTTGATCAAGTCACTAGAGGGGCCACAGGAAGACTTCCTTAGATATCTCCTTCTCTCCATTCATTATAGCTTGACCTTGCATTATCAGTCCTCCTGCATGCTGATGCACATGCGCCACCCCCCCCCCCCCAAATGCAAATGCAGACACACCCCTCCCCCTTCACAAATGCACAGACACACCCCTCCCCCACCCCTCTTCAGAAACAAACAGACACACATACAGATAGAAAAACACAGATTCAACACAATTTGTTGTTCCTTGAATATCCTATGGCTTGACTTTGCATCAGTTCTCCTGCATGCTGATGCTTCCTCCCCCCCCCCCCCCTTTTTGCACACATATATACACACACCCCTCCCCTACCCTACCCCTCTTCAGAAACAAACACACAGATACAAAACAAGTGTTAGTTCCTTGAATATCTTTCTCCATTCATAATGGCTAGAAATCGTATTGAAAGTTCTCCTGCATTTCCTCATTTACATATATTATATAAAACAAATATTTAAATATTGTGCTACCATGGGAGATAATACAGTCAATGCTATTTTGATTTCGGCATAACATGCATAACATAACATCTCCATACGCCCCAGCCTGAGAAATTTTGGAGACCAGTTCTGAATATGTATACAATTCAACAACATTGATAAAAATTGCAAACTGATGCTGCTCTTTTCCAACATCCCCCACTTTTATACACAACAAATATTTGAATATTCTAATATACAGGAACCAAGCCAGAGTGTTTTTTTTCGCAGACCAGGCCTGGGCCCTGTTTCATAAAACTTTTGCAATTGTTGTAAGGGTCCAATTATTGTAACTACCATGGCAACAGCTATAAGGCTCTATTATGATTGGCTGTAGACATGGTAGATGCAATCATTGTACAACAGTTGTACAAGTTTTATGAAACGGGTCCCTGAACGGATTAAACCGACCATGTAAATAAAAGTGCGAACTAATGTCGCTCTTTTACAACATGAGCCCCTCTCTGCTTATATATCTATTATATTAATACGGTAAGCTTCAACCCCCAAAATGGTTCCCACTCGAGATATCCTCACCCCGAGGATTCGGCGACTTCCCGACCGTCGCGATCGAAGGATATACGTTTTGCGGAGGACAATAAGGCATTCCCGAGTCGCTCACGCCCCGTGGTCGTCGTCCAGATCGAAGAAAAGGGAAAGTCAGCAATGTCAATTGCCCGTTTAAGACGCCGAGCATTGACTAACGATTTATCGCCGTAAAAGTATTTGTAAGAATATAAATTGGAGTAGATAAAACAAATAAAATATCGAGAAACCATTTTAGATATAACACGTTGCGAAACTACCCAGGTTTTGATAAATATCAATATTTATATTACGCGGATGGTATGGTAATGATCGCTATTGCCGATTGGCATCGTGTTTGTAAGTGCATAGACGACCAAATGCGACAACTTCAATTTAGCTGCGGTTATACAACGCGCGATGGCTGTACAGCCGTGTATACACGTCGCGCAGTCATCTAATTACCCCACCGAACCGTAGTTTATTTGCATAGCTCACTGACCTGCTGACCATCGTCTCTGGTCACTATCTCATTCGCCCTACCGTACACGATACTATAATTGCGCCAGCTTGTGTTAAGATGTATTAAGTCCGCGAGCTCACATGCTTTGTACACAGCTGAGCGGGCGTGCAAAGTGCATTGAAGTGAATAAAGCGGGGTGGACAATGGTGGAGCAGGGGAGTTGTATACAATCTCGACATCTTGCGGTAAGATGAGTGTATTATGCCATCCGCGAAGAGAAGACGCCTGGGGGTGGGGGGGGGGGGGTATCTGCTCATTTATTATGCAATGCATGTATTGACGGCTACTATTCCCTTCAACCATGGAACTCCCATATCCTTGCTTCAACGGAATATAATAATATATCATCGGGTTTCACAAGAATATGACAAAATGTATACGCCGGAGAACTTAGATTGGATATGAAAAGTTTATGGGATGCATGTATATAGACGGCTACTATTCCCTTCAAAGGAATATATCATCGGGTTTCACAAGAATATGACAAAATGTATACGCCGGAGAACTTAGATTGGATATGAAACGTTCATGGGAGACGACGGGTTATGTGTCATGCAGGCAATTGGAGTCGCGGGGGGGGGGGGGGTGGTGAACGGCGAAGCTACTGTACTGTATACGCCAATATTTTCGCGTACAGATATTTTCGCGAATGAGAGGGTCTCAGACATTTTCGCGAGTTGTTAATTTCGCGATCTGCCGGCCCTGTGAGAAAATAGCATCGCACAGAAATTAGAATATGACAAAAATGATGTGTACTTTGCACGAGAAAATCCTTTTAATAAATGAACAAATGTGTATTTTATCATAACGGCGACATAACATAATGTAATTTCTACGGAAATATTATTAAAATGTACACAAATTTTACCTCAGTTTCGGTCAAAATATGATTTATAAGCTTTATAGTAACTAGAAGCATTGTCCCGTGAATGGCGATTCTCGTACTAATAAATAATAATGAGTTTCGCATATAGAGCTGAATACTGTACAAGTCTATGGTTACGCATTGTCTGTATTGCGCTCTATATCTGTAGCTACTGCCATAGACCATGTAGACGGCATCGCAGGGCGGCGTGCCACTGACGGGAACATGCAAACATATGGGAGATTGATTCAAGCACGAAAGTCAATGAGTATTGATATTAGAGCGCACAGAGAAAGCGCGCGATGAATACGTGCGCGTGTTTATGCACCGATATATAGTCTCAATGGATGGTACATTCATAGCATATTTGTGAACTACAAATGGACAAGACAGGCGCGAGTACAGTATGATTTGAATATGCCGCCATCTTGAGTTTATGTTGATTCCTTTTATTTTTAAATCGGTGGATACTAGTGATCAAATGGTGTGATGCACCGATCTATAGTATCAATGGATTGGTAAAATATATACGGACAAGGTACGCGCTAGTAGTATACTACCAGCAGGAGTTTACAAAGTAAATTTGGCGCCATGTTGAGTTTATGCCACATCCTTCTTTTTATATCGGTTGATAAGCACATGCACGTGATATTAGTGTTGAACTACAGTACTGTCTCCGTGGCTGGGGGGTATAGCGCAAAATTCAGCGTTCGGTAATAATTGCGTTCTTATTTCATCGTGGCAAAAGTTGACATGAGTTCATACCAATATATTCGCGTGTTGTTAATTTCGCGCTTTGGTAGTGATTCGCGAAATTCGCGAAAATAAAACCCTCGCGAAATTAACAGCTTATACAGTATATTAGCAAGTACACGAACATAGTGTACTGTATCTAATTTAATACAAGCGGAACAAATTATGGACTCTATAACATATGGGGTATAATTGAATAACTTTCCATGGGTACTAAACCATTATGATTTTGTTATACATTGGCCGGATATCGTTGGACGGGACGCGGGATTGAGTCGCCCGTGTTTATTTTGTCTTATACTAAGTATCGTTATGTCATCATCGCCTTTCTCTCACAAAAACCCGCGGATTTCCGCGGGTACAGCTAGTTTATAAATGATTTCCTTTGTTTACACCATGCGTATGTCGCAGATGCCAGAAAAGTGTCTACGAAATCACATTTACTTCTTGGCATTTCATCAACTTTGATGACCACAAGTTACTATATTGTAAACAAACAAATTATGTGAGCCAAAAAACTATACATGTGTGGAATTAAGAAAAAATTGCAGAAACTACTAGTAGGAGGCCCAACCATGAAGTCATTAACCCATTGACTATGGGAACCGGGTGGGTTGTGTACAAAGTCTATGGAGATTTCAGAATCTCTTAGTAAACGGGTTAACTAAAACTCAGTCGAAATTCTCAATTAGAACTTTTCTAATATAAAAAAAATAATAGAGATCAACACTCAAGGCCCAGAGAAGGTTGAAGGGGATCGCCAGGCAAAGAACACTGTGATACCAAATACATGTACTTATGACAAAAACTTTGCAAAGAGTTGTGTAATTCATAAATCACCACTCACGGAACCAACATGGCCTTATGGGTCTGAGTGCGACATATGCCCACGAATGCAGTAAAGGACTGTCAGCATGTGATGTAAAGAAACTCCATGAAGATTTTAAAGATAATTTGAGAAGTTCATTACAGTGAGCACCTGCCCGGCTCTTCTAAGATATGGATCAAACTTTATAGTGATCCATTAACTTTGTCAAATTTTTAATTTTTCTTGTTCTTTGGCTTATAAATGGTATCATAAAAATGAAATGGGTTTTGATTGTTTAAATATGTTCCTAATTATGGCGATACACAAAAATGAATTTCTGGTTGCGTGGGGAAACAAAATTACTGTCTATATTTTTCATGAGATTTCACAGAGCATTTGTTCTATGAAACTTTCACACATCATTCAGAAGAATCTCACAATGATATTGGTAATGTATGAATTCTCAAATATCATTCTTTGAAAAGTCTATATGAAATTTATAACAGAAACAACTTAAATTACAAAGTGGTACCCAACTCTGCTCAAAATAAAATTACAATGCTATCTTGCTGTCATCATTGTTAATCAATCTGGAGACCACAAATGATGCTTCCTCTGACAAACATAAACACAATAATATGACATCTACACAATTTACATGTTAATTGTTATGGGAACTCTTTTTTTAAATCACAAAAAATCACAATATTATATTACATGTCTGCTACACCCTAATTTGTGGTAAACAACTATGTCGTTAATTAAACTGCCTACCCGTAATTGAATTACAACAGACTATTAACACTTTCAGGCTTATCTGCCAAGGTGGTTATTTATGAACTAAATTACAGGCAGACTGTGTGTCTTTAAGATCACCATGACATACACACCTCTGGCAAATGACAAACAAATATCGAACACAAATTTTCATAAATCATTTTGTCCACTCTTTCTTATGAACAAGTGGGTGCAGCACTGGGCAAAGGGGTGATGGACCCCTCCCCGTGCCCCCCCCCCCTTCCTCCCACGACCACCACATATAACCAGTAAAAGTTGAGTCAAACTGCCAAACCAAACCCAAAATGACAAAGTTATTCGGGCTGATGTCTATTTTTTGCTACCGCCAAATTTTGTTCCTTATAAATGAATTTCAGAGCAACGATAGAAATATTAGTTCTAGTTGTGGGTCTGTAGTCCGAATCTGAATCCAGTGTAAATGTACATTGGGTATTGAGACACACAACCAAACCTAACCTAAATTGACACCAGATCGAACCCAAAGTGACAAATCCAGGGTGGTGTCCAATGTCCATTTGATGTGAGTTTCAGTTCGGTCTGTTAGCAGGGGGGGGGGGGCTACTTTTCAAGTTCGCTTGCATGAAAACAGAACTAAATGCAAATTTACAGGGGCTCTATTATGATTTTCAGGGGGCTTTTTTTGTTGGGGGGGGGGGGGGGGGTTTGGGGGGCATTGTAGGGGCTAGATCGCCCTGAGCCCCCCGTGTATTTTTTTTCACTGGTTATAAGGGTGCTGTCAGGCTCCATGCGGTTTGGAATCCCAAATTTGTTGATGTGGATTCTTTTGAGCTTGTAATGTTTGTGCATCTATAGTCAAACCTGCTCTAACAACCACTTGTATACAAAGACCACAAATGTTGACTCCTTTGGACACAGGTTACATTTAAAGGGGACCACCAGGCAAAGAACAACACATAGTTTTATGATTTGGTATCGTTTTGTGATATCAAATAGATACCCAACATTTTGCAAAGGGTTGTGTAATTCATCAACAAAGCAAATAATTACCACCACTTACGGAACCACTATTATTTCTTGGTTCCGTACGGGCCAAACATTTGATAATAGAATCCCGGACGATTTGTTTGCTCTGGACAAATTAGTCTTCGTAATTCAGACCCATGAACGCATGCTTTAGAATGGTGATGCGTTTTCCAAATTTTTTTTTTTCTTTCTGGAAACATATTTTTGTGAACTTGTTGATGGAATGGACTACTAAAGGTGTTACCTTTCATTTATAAGAATATTATTTTGGGGTGATGGTACCCTTTAAATGAACCTGTCTATTTGTAGCTCATAAAGACCACTTTTATATGTCTCCATTATTTGGGTGGCTTTTATAGACATGTTTCCCCGTGTTCACACACAAAAAAATTCATCCCTTAATCATCTCTATAGAATCATCACTAGCGATACGACGTTTCTTTAGTGATGATTAAATCAAACCTGGTATGTTCACACGCACAGAGCATATATCGAACAACATCTGTTTTCCAGGTGGTGCCGAACCGGCCCGAACATCGTATAAGTGCGCAGTTTGCTACTGCGCAGTGTGCTGTCATTTTTTTTCTGTCTGCGCTCTCTCTCTGCAGCTGTGCGAGCGAACGTTCGCATTAAGCCACGCCCACTTAGTCATGATTAGCCAGTTACGGTTGTTCACACACAGAATAAGCGTGATTCTACAGTCAGCTCTCGTACAAAACGACGATAAAACCAGCGTATCGCTAGTCATCTCTAGCGATACGTCGTTTCGTTAGTAAGCGTTCAGACACACGAATTTTTAATGGGAAGCTGATTCTATAGTCAGCTGCTGATTCTTTAGTCATGATTAAGGGCTGAAAATTGTGTGTGTGAACACGGGGTTTGACTGCATTATAACTGTCGACTACTAGAGTGATGGTAAAAAAGTGCCGAGGTGATCTACATGTATAAAGGTGCTGTCAAGCCCATAATATCTTAGCATGTGACTGCATTTCGACCAATCGCATGGCTGGAACATTCTTATGGGGGATATAACATTAAATGTTTGTAACCCTAGTCATACCCTGACACCTCACACCTAATAAATAATATCCTTGGGCTTTGTTTGCTAATTATTCCCTCAAGCAATCAATTGAAAGGCAAATACGTGTATATCACTCAATATTATTCTTCTCCAAGGGATCTAGTAACATCGTCCAAATCCTCCAAATCCAATTGGAATTCTAGCGGTTCCCTCATTAACAAAAGAAGCATGGGACAGGTTTTGTTAAAAAGATATTTATGATTGTGTTCAGATGTTAAACTATGCACTGGATAGTCATAACCGTACAAGGTCAGTGCAATGAGTTAATGAATATCACTTTGCATTTTCGCTTATTTCTCGGCCATATAACGTCCATTAACTTGAAATTTTCACACAATACTCAGTGGACATATCAAATAACAATGATATACATTGTATCAACCATTCATCACTTTTTGCACATGTCAACAAAGTTAATAGGTCCCTTTAAATATATTGAATTACCGTGTAGGCCACTACATATACATGTAGGCCTATACGCTTTAAAAAGTACACAGGAAGTTTAACCTGACCTTGACACTTGTATAAACATGAAGCTCCACTGCCCACAGGTAAGCCTGCTGGACAGTTATGTACATGATGCTCCACTGCCCACAGGTAAGCCTGCTGGACAGTTATGTACATGATGCTCCACTGCCCACAGGTAAGCCTGCTGGACAGTTATACTATGTCTTTCTCAGTCACAAGAAATTTCACATATTTCTGGGGATCAAAGGCATTTGGATATACGTACATACTGACTGTTTTGCTTGTATTTCATTATGCGACATTCAAACAGCCTACATTGTAAATGTACCCATGTATACAAATGTATGAACGATGTAATAATAATAATAATAATAGATATTTATAGAGTGTGAATTGCCATTTATACTTTAAGCGCTATTAATATTACCCCGGCATACACACTGTAATCATTCCTGCACACAAAGTGCACAATTCTACTCCCTGGGGAGTATTCCAGCCAGTGATTGTCATGTATAAACACATCCATAGTATGATCCCATTTTATCTTTAGGCAAGAATTATGTGAACAATTTGATACATCATTTAATTGTAAGGCATTGAAGTTCAACTACAATCTTTAGGCATGTAGACATGGACAATGTACAATCGTACATTCATTACTTTATATGTCAATTAATTGAAAGCACTCAGAGAACATCATGAATGCATAGTATCAATATCGATTAATACAACATTTTTGTTTAGAACGTGTGAATGGGACTCGTTAGACTACTGGTTTGCCCTAGCCTTGAACCACCTTCCCTTGCTGACCATTGAAGTTCAACTACAATTTGTAGGCATGTAGACATGAACAATATGCAATCATACATTCATCACGTATGTCAATTAACATCATGTATCATATCTAGTCCAACAAATATTGATTTTTTTCTTCTTCAGAAGTGTGATTGTGAAGTTAGACTAGTTTGCCCTAGCCTTGAACCAACTTCCCCGCTGACCACTGAAGTTCAACTACACTTCATGTAGGGTAGAGTGCTGGGAGGTGAAGGTCTTGAGGCGATTCAATCTGGATCAGGAGAGGGGGGCAGCAATGAGGTGCATGGGGGCAGGGAGGGTCAGGCCTGGTATTGAACCACTGATCCACTGAAGTTCAGCTACACATGCATACATGTAGGGTAGAGTGCTGGGAGGTGAAGGTCTTGTGGCCATTCAGAAGGGATCAAGGGGGAAACAGTGGCATAGCAAAAGGGGGGGGGGGACATAGGCACGGGGGGGGGGGGGATAAGGCCTAACCTTGAATCACTGATAGGGTAGAGTGCTGGGAGGTGAAGGTCTTGGGGCCATTCAGAAAGGATTGATCAGGAGAAGGGGTGCACACAATGGCACAGCTATAGGGAGGAGACACAGGCATGAGGGCATTCAAAGGAGATCAGGGGGAGCAGTGGAGTAGCTACATGTATGGGGGTGTATGGGGGTGCATGGGGGCGGGGGTCAGGCCTGGACTTGAACTACTGATCCCTTGCTGACCACTGAAGTTCAACTATGTAGGCTACAGCGCTGGGAGGTGAAGGTCTTGGGGCAATTCAGAAGAGATCAGGGCAGAGTGGCAGAACAGTGGCATACATGAAGCTAGGGGGTGCATGGGGGACAAGTGTTGCCCCCCCCCCCCCCCCCGCCCCCCCCCCCCCCCCCCCCCCCGTCCAATAGCTTGACAAAATAATACAATTCTGTATTGAAAAAAAGTGATAGATACATGTACATAATATAGTGTGTCCCACAGTAAATTGACAATTTACAATTTAATTGAACAAACAATCTAGAAATTAATACAGAGTGTGCCCCCTACAATCCACAGGCCCTCAAATACTATTCACAAGCCCTCCCATCAATTCAATCCATAACCCCCCCCCCCCCCCCCCCAATCAGTTTGAGCATGCTACTCCACTAAGGGGAAAGGTATTTTCAGGTGAAGTTCACACTGCATCCCCTTGCGTGTTTTGACAAGCATGCACTTTTGCCTTTCACTGAGACAGGGGTTATTCGGTAAATATAGTCTCAGTACAAGTAGGCCTATACTACAGACAGTACATGAGTAACTTGCAGCTTGGCCTACAACCATTTTGTCTACTCCCTTTTCATATATTGTATAGTTAGTAACAGTAAAGCCTAGGTCACAAATGCTCCGATTCAGGATAAGGCGCCCGTACGATGCCATTTTTAGGGGAAATCTTGCGGGAATCTTGAGGCAGCCGCAAGGGTGCCATTGCTATTAGAAATTTGGTCTAGGAACCTTAATTGTATTAATTCCACACTGTGTGTGGGACACCGATACCCAATTTTTTTTTTGGGTAGACACATGTGCAGTACTTACAACCCAACAAAAGAAAAATCACCAAATCTGGACAAAAAATGTTCTGAGGATACCACAAGAAGATGTTAGTCTAGGAATAATATGCATCTATAAGGATTTCCTGGATAACATCCATGTTGTATGACATACATTTTGTAAAACATACATGATGCGTACTGTAGCTTGGATTACCAATTACCATCATTACATACAGTGACATTGACACCCAATTATTGAAGTGAGACACATACATAATCAGTAGACAAAATACATGTACGTGTATATTTTTCCATGGAGGCTGTGTCGGGCATGTACAGTATATTCACAAATTATCAAGTTTTGGCGGTCAAAACCAGGATTTGCATAGCCGTAAACAGATTTCTAAAAAAATCATGTTAAGAATTCTCTTACATTTGGTTGCTCAGTCGGGCAAGTAGTGGCATAAATTAAGTTTTAGTGGCCTTCTATTCAAAACTCAATTATTTGTTTTGCTAAGTGGATGAGGCTAGTAGGACATCTGTGTTATTGTTCATTAAAACGAATGAATTCAATCAAGAGAAAACTGATAAAAAAAATATATTATTTGTATTTATGACAAAGAGCAAAGAAAAAAGGGGCTTCCATGGGAATTGAACCAGAGACCTCCAGATTGCTATACCTGTGATCTGACCACTAAGCTACATGTGACCGGACATAGCAAAACCCTGCACTTGTTGGTAAAAAATCAAAATGTAGATTTTCATACCATTAGAAAGGCCTCATCACAAGCTTTCATTTGATGCTTTGTTCTAACAAATTGGTGAATAATTGGCAAAGATATATGTTTGTTTCAATTTTACGAACATATTACACACATTATGTGAACTTTAAATGCCCATTTCTTCAAAACATGAATTACAAGTTCAGGGTTTTGATATATCCAGTCACATATGTAGTTACTCTTATGAATATTATGGTGGTCCTTACATGCGAGCAAATGTACATCTGGGATTAGGGGCCATCTACAAAGTATGTACACACAAGAGGGGGGGAGGGGGGGGGGGGGGTTCATGCTGATGCATACACTGTATTCAACCACATGCAAAAAAGTGAGTACAGGGGGAGGGGGGGTCAATTTCGGACAAAAAAATTGCGTACATACTTTGTAGATGGCCCCTTACCAGTTGCCTTCATTAAACAGTTGTCTCAATATATAGTATTTGAAGCGTACATGTACATGTCTATACATATTGGAACGCAACAAATGAAACAAATCATACACAGTGTCTGGATGAGCAAAATAATGAATGTAACATAAACTGTACATACACAAAAATGTACAACTGGGACTGTCAACTGTCTTCATTCCGTGCAAGGCAGTGTGACATCGATACCCAATTATACTCAGACTGACACAACTGGGCCATTCTAATACATACATGTGACCATGAGGCAGACAAAACTGCTATCATGTAGTCTTTTTTAAAGGCCCAGTCAATCCGCCGAACCGACAAATAATAATGTTTGTTATTAATATAGCGCCTTATATGATTGATAATCATCTCTAAGTTTTTTATTACATCTACATTATTATCCCGGTCATCGGACACACACTCGCAATCCATCCACACGTAACGTGCACTTTCTGCTCCCTTGGGAGCAATGCATTCTGACAGCCATATGGCGGACTATAAAAGTATGATTGCATGCACGTTCTACTCCTACCAGGTCCCCATTTATACAACTGGGTAGAGAACAGCCATTGTGGATAAATTGTCTCGCTGAAGGACAAACGCAGTGGGCAGGGTTCGAACTCGGGTCCCACGCATCGGAGAGCGCGGGCTCTACCAATCTTGCCACACCATGTCCGAATCCAGGGAGGTGTTCATTTGCTTTCGGTTTCAGACTTTGAGTTCGGTGTGTTATCTTATCGGGGTGCAGTCAGTTTCTACGCCGTTTGGGTTCAGACTCCCAAATTTGTCAAACGGATTTTTTCAAAACATACGCCAAATAATCCACTTCGACAAATTATTTTTAAAGTCTGAACCCAAACCCCATGGAGCTTGTCAGCACCCTAAAATAGACCGAACTGAAAACAAAAGCAATTTAAACACACCACCCCAAATTTGTCGATTTAGGTTCGGTTTAGTTTCCATTTGGGTTCGAGCTGGTGTCGATTTGGTTCTGGGGTCAGTCTGGGTTCCCGGTTCAGTCTGGTTGTATGTCTCAATGCTGATTGTACACTGAATTCAGGCACAGAATATATAACCAACTCGAGACCAATCGTTTCTATTGTTACCCAAAAACTTATCAGCAGGGAAAAAATTAATATTTATTTTTCGGGGCTACTTTTCAAGCTTTCCTGCATGAAAATAACACTGTAAAATTTGTTTTGCATTGAACTCTATGCACATTTATGTACTTTTTGTACTGCTTATCAGCCAAATGTTAATCAGGGCTTTCTCTTATGTGGCCCAAAACTACACATCAGGGCCCCGTTGCAGAAAGAGATGAACTCGATTGTTAAGTTGCAATTAATTGCAAGTCGGATCATGTCACTAAATGAGCAAATCTGATTGGTTGAAACGTGCATATATTTTCTGACTTGCGAGTACATGTAATTGCATCTTTACAATCAATTGCAACTCTTTCCGCAATAGGGCCCATATAGTCAGACTCCCAACACAGTATCATAGTCATAGACCACTGGTAAGTGCAAGCACTGATAATGAACTGTCAGATTTGCATTTATATATATATATATTTTTTTTTTTGGGGGGGGGGGGGGGGGGAACTTCTTTATTAAACTCTTCAATCTTGACTTTTGGAATCAACTTAACACATTGCCTGCAATAACCTGGTTATTCCATGTATAAACTCCAAAGGAATTTAAAGGGGACCACCAGGCAAAGGACAACACATTATGATATGTTTTGGTACCGTTTTGTGATATCAAATAGATACCCAACATTTTGCAAAGGGTTGTGTAATTCAAAAACAAAGCAATTCATTTCCACCACTTACGGAACCACTGCTATTTCCTGGTTCCATACGGGCCAAGCATTTGCGAGTGCGCCAATGCTTTCACGCATACGTCAATAGATTCCCGGATGATTCATTCGCTCTGTACAGTGCGCTCTGGCTCTGCACGCATATAGTCTACGCAATTCAGACCGCATGAACGCATGGTTGAGAATGGTGATGCGTTTTCCAATTATATATTTTTTTCTGAAAACATATTTTTGTTTGAACTTGTTGAAGGAATGGAATACTAAAGATGGTACCTTTCTATAATACATGTAAGAATATTATTTTTGGGTGGTGGTACCCTTTAAACTACATCTAGTGGAAAACAAGTTAATGAGCATATAACTGCACCGTGAATGAAGGGATTATCCTTGTAATCACATAAGGATAATTAATCCTATCCCATGCACAGTTAATCCAGACAGGATTAACAATGATGAAAGGGGATTAAAACCCCAAGCCAAAAGCTTCAGGCATTTTCTTTAACTCTATAAATGAATTGTGGTTTTGAATTTGAAAATTCATCGAAAGGAGATTTTTATAAATACTTTTGATTTTTTTAATGAGTTATATATCGTCACAAATTGTCTGTTCTGTAACATTTTAACTTTTAAAATAACATGAAATATGGAAGATTTCCTGCCTGGATGGAATTGAGCTACAACACGAACACACACACACACAAGGACACATAGTACACTAGATACAAACATGTTTGAACAATGGTTAAAGGGGTAGTTCAGTTTTGGTATAGAGGGCGCTGCACAAAATAATTTGTTTGTGAGGTCATGAAAAACTGAGTGTAAAATTTAATGGCAGAATAAACTTTATTTGATCAAAATTGGTTCAGAAACGGCTGAAATATCAATAAATATATCCGATCGGAATAAATCTGGGGCCCAGATTTATTTGATGATTTAAATCTAAAATGCCTACACTTTTCAACAATTTTCAAAAGAGGTTTTTAAATAGTTGTTGATGATCTCTCTATCTAATCATTATCTCAACAAAACATCACATGCAAAATTTTGTATGAAAAATAGTTGACACCAATGTTTTTTTAGAGAGCGCCCTCTTGTGTTTTAATGGCTCTTTTTTAATGATAGCAGGCTTTTTAATTCGTTCTTTATAATTTTCTATATCTTTCGAGCATGGTGGAATTATAACTATTAGTTTAATAATCTATAAAATTAGTACAGGTGTTGGAAACTAAAGCTCAACCTTACCAAAACTGTACTACCTCTTTAAATGGTGTACATTAAATATTTTTCAAACAAAATTCATCCATAATAATACTTTTGCAGAAATCTCTTATCTCACACATCACAACTATTTCAAAAATATTTTGTTTTCAGCAGTATTTCCATTAAAAATATTTTGTATGCAAAGTTTAAAAACTGGAAAGTTCATAGATCTATAAAATAAATATGTATAGTCAAACCTTAGCACTAGCAGCCAGCCACCTGTCTATAAAACGATCTCTTATTCGATGTCACCTTTCCACAGTGGTCTTCTCTCTTGTTTCCCTTAGGTGGTCACTTTACACAGGTGTTTACTGTATACAAGTACATGTACAAACATATATGAGGTGTGAAAGTTTGTATTCGTAAAAAATCTTACCTCTAATTTTCGGGGCCGCTCCAGTTCATAGCCGCCGTGGTCCACCGGCATCTGCCCCCGGGGGTCAGGGGACAGCGCCCCACCATTGTGACGCACCGCTTCTGACACGGGCGATGACATGACCTCCCCCACGCCTACCCCGCCCCCTCCACCTCCTCCCCCCACACCCGGAGGGGGTTTCCCCACACCGTCAGGCGCAGGGGAGCTGGTGGGGGGCGGGGCGAGTGGGGAATGCACATGTTGTTGCTGCGGCTGTTGCGGATGTGGGTGTTGCGGTGGTGGCGGCTGGTTGCTCATGTTGCTAGCTGCTTTTTTAAATTTTCCACTGATATACTGAAATCCTTTTTAATACTGTTCGAAATCCTCAGTTTATGATACAGTCATTCATCTGGCACTTACAAGACAATATTTGGCAATGATTTATAATGATGGTTTCAAGATGCAACCTTGTCACTGAAAGACGATCAAGTACACAAAGACAATTTAATTTTCTCCTTTTTACCTAAAAAATATAAAAGCAAATTGCTCGTTTTATTTATATCTCCTCAAAGTTTCAGAAAATCCGAAAAAAGGATTAAGAAGCTGTTAGCTAGATATCTTTTCAGCTATGAACGAAAAGTTCTCCGAATGAAAGGAAAATACACGCAGTTTTGAATCCGGGTATATGTGTTGACTCTGCCGACATGACAGGATCCAATTGAGGGACTTGGCCGGGGTGAGTTTATTCCACTTAATCCTTGGGTTCTTCCAGATCTTGTAGAGCTGTTGGGAAAAAATGAAAAGGGAAAGGGAGAAATTAAATTATTTTGTTAATATTCTATGATTTGTTATAATTCACTCACTCAATGTTAGAAAGAAATTAACATTTTCACCTTGTGGCCCATGCAGTCGGGAGTGTAAGAACAATTACAATTTGTTGAATTCTAGTGGCCCAAAACCTAAATCTTGTAGCCCTGAACAAAGAAAAACATTTTCAATTCTGTTACTATATATTTGGCTGCCCATGAGCTCATTTTAATTGTAGTGTCCCCAGGACATCAGGCCTGGGCCCCGTTGCAGAAAGAGATACAATCGATTGTACAGTAAGTTACAATGAATTGTAAGTCAGAAAATTTGTGCATTTCAACCAATCAGATTAGCGCATTCAGTCACATGATCTGACTTCAATTAATTGCAACTTTACATCGACAGCATCTCTTTCTGCAATAGGCCCTGTGCTGATTTCTAGCACTGCATTATCATTTTATAATTCTCATTCCTTATTCATCAGGAAAGTTGTAATACATTTTCAAATTGATAACAAATTAAGATAAATAAACTAAGTATGCCAAAGTTTCATGATGATGTTTTTTTTATTTTTTATTAAATGGTTTTAATTACACATACACACATATATCTAGATGCTTACACCTATAAAGATTGTATGTACAGTACGTTGTAAAAGTATAACATGCACTTCCCCTCACTCAGCCATGCGTGCAAGGGCCATTGTTATTCACACAATGGGCTGGTGTCAATTGCTACATCAAAGTCACCTACATTGTCATAGGAGTGAATTGAATTGGTTTAGGTGTGGCTTTGTGGGGAATTCTTTTTTTTTCCAGGGGGTGGGACCTCCTGTATTGTCTCCACCCCCACCCCCCCCCCACCCCCCCCACCCCCCCCCCCCCCACCCCATCCCCATATTCCCCTTGCTCAGCCTTGCATGAGTTGCAAACCAGTCCATCATTATCAGTTACCTAAATTGTTGTAGGTATTTGTTCAGGGGGGGGGGGGGGGTGGATGGGATGTGACCTATTTGTATTGTCTCACGTACACCCCCCCCCCCACCTCATATTTTGTTTGCTCAGCCATGCAAGCACATACCATTGTTATTCATACAATGGGATATGGTGTCAATTGCTATATCATAGTTTCCTAAATTGTCACAGGCACAGGTGTGTTTTTGTGAAGGAATTCTTTTGTTTTTCTCTCAACACCCACCCATCATCTTTTTTTTCTTCATGTCAAGCTCGTATTGATTTTCATTATTTGTTTAACATCAAATTAATGTCAACAATCGCATATCAATGAAAACATACATCAAATACAAAGCAATAACAACATTTCATCAAGTATATCATGCCTGGGTTATATTTCATACTAGGACTGTCTACAATAAGTCAGTTGGCTTATATCTGTGAAATATCAAAATTACTTCAAACAAAGGGAAAAACAGCAAGTAACTGTCATCATGGTCTATTTGCAGTACATTTGCACAGTTTATCCCTCTTCATAGGGAATAAGTAAACATATCAATGGGTCCTCCAGACAGATTAGGGGTAAAGTTTATATCCTTATCCTAAACCTCTAGATTATGATTTTTGTTTTGTTTTCTTATAGCAGACAGAATGAGCTAAGACAAAATGGAGTGGCATGCAGTTACTGTCATCATGGTCTATTTGCAGTACACTTGCACAGTTTATCCCTTCTTCACAGGAATAAGTAAACCTATCAATGGGTTCTTCCAGACAGATTAGAGGTCAAATTTATTCTAATCCTAAGCCTCTGGATTCTGATTTAATTGTTGATCTTTCAGAAGGCAAAATTGGTATAGACCAATTGGCATGAAACTGTCATCATGGTCTATTTGCAGTACACTTGCACGTAGTTTATCCCCTCTTCACAGGAATAAGTAAACATATCGATGGGTCCTCCAGACAGATTAGGGGCAAAGTGGAAAACCCATTTCACTGATAATCCTTCTTCGGGTTTTTCCCTTCTCTCTCTCTCTCCCATCTTGGCCAAGATAGGACCATCCAAATAAATAGATAAGTAGGAAATCAGTGTTATTTTTCTCTGGTTCATAACGTTATGAACCAGAGCAAAATAACACTGATTTCCTATTGAAATAAAATTCATTTGGATGGGCAATTCTTAACATATTCGATTGATTTTCAACATTCTGACATTATTTTGGATGCTCTGTCAGCAAATGAAGTTCAAATTTGGAAATTCTAAAAATAGGTTTTTGATGACATGCATCACACTTCACCACTCTATGCACACACTGGCATCTATAGCATTTCTGTTTTCATCCATTCTTCATTGATCTTGGGTAAAAACTGCAAACACAATCATGAATAAAATCAAGGGACAAAATAACACATTTAAAAAATCAGAATTCTAAGAAAAAAATAAAAGTACCATATAAAAGATATTCTTTTGGGCCATACAACTACCATACAACTGTCATTTTCATGAAAGGAATTATAACTTTAGTTTGATCTATATGAATGGACTAACAAATCTTTGATTGTCTTTCATATTGAAATCACTATGTCTATGAAGGATGCATTCAAATTTCCACAACAGGAGCTATGACAAATTTTAAATTTTCTATTCTTTTCTAGCTTGCCTTCCTCAGTTTAACAAGTGCTACAAAAATAACAGCAGGGGCTCTTTTTATGAATTTAAGGGACCAATCTTGTTGGCAATTCAGGAGCTAAATTGCTTAAAGCTTTTGTGTATTTTTTTTTGGACTTGAAGAGGGAGTTAAAATCAAAGACAAAAGGACACATACCCCAGGCTCATCCATCCAAAGTACAACGTACATAATGACTATGTAGCCTACTTTTCCACAAAAACAGCCATTCCACCCCTGCAAAGGCTGCTATATTACAAGCGCACTACTAACTCCCTTTCAGGTATTACAAACGCCCACATTTGACATTTTTGTGACTTTTTATGGAAGGACAACCTCTACTGGAGAAGCCCCATTTGCATTTAGATGACATTCCTTTGCATTCAGACTTCAGTAACCATGTAAATCAGCATGCTAATGCAACCATGCACTACATGTAACAAAGCTAATTGCTAGTATTTATGGAAATGGGATACTTTTATTATTTTAACCACCAAAAAAAATGTTCCACGGCCTTTGCTGCTTGCACTTGTGCTCCTCTACTCGAAAAAAAAAACCACACACACACAAACATGTGACATTTTCACTTCTTTTTGGATTAGGTGTAGCAAGTTTAAAAGAGTGCATGCTTTTTAATCATGGGATCCAGAGTTCATTACCAGTGCATGCCCACTGTATTTGTCCTCCAACAAGACAATTAAAGGGAACCACCACCCCAAAATCACTTTTCTTATACATGAAAGGTACAGTATTAGTTTTAGTAGTCCATTCCACCAACAAGTTCAGCAAAATAGGTTTCCAGACAAATTATACGATTTGAAATGTCATTACATGTCTGCAGACAAAGACAAATAAATGCCCTGTTGGTTCTGTAAGTGTTGGTGATCAATTGCATTGTTTATGAATTACACAACCCTTTGCAAATTGTTGGACATTTATTTGATATCAAACAAGGGTACCAAAACATATAACTCTGCACGATGTTCTTTGCGTGGTGGTCCCCTATAATATTGTTGCTATCTACCCAGGGTTTTATAAAACTTTTGCAATTGTTCAAAGTGTCCAATTATTGTAACTACCATGGCAACAGCTCAAGTGCTACATGTTGATTGGCTGTTGACCTGATAGTTGCAATAAATTGACGTTAACAACCATTTTAAAAAGTTGTATGAATCAGGGCCCAGGGAGGGGTGGATTGTGTTTAAAAGGCTGTATGCGGTTGAGTGGGCCTTATTATGGCTGCAAGAATGCATTATACTCCCAAAGAAGTAGAAATTGCACGGCATGAGAGTGTGTGTCCGATGACAGGAATAATAATGTAGAGGCATTATCATTCATAACTGTATTTAATTAGGCGCTAGATCTATATAGATATAAGATTTCCAGAACTGGTGGTTTAATACCCCTTGAACCAAGGAGATACGACCTTGAACTAAATATTCCTTCTCAAAAATATGACATATTTTCCCAACATGTGAAAAAGACAGTTACTAGGCATACTACATGTGCATTGTACAAATACATGTACGTGTGTATGTAGCAAATTTGCATTTAGATGGGATTCTTATAATTTAAAGCATTTCAATAACATTGCAGTGTTCAGCTGCAAGATTGTACTCATTGTAGGCCCATATTGTACAGCATTTGATATGCATGCTCACAGTGCTGCACTAACAAATCTTGCCTTGACTGATCTGTGCGAATTGATCTCGTTATTAGTATCAACATTCGCGCAAACATTTTGGACTGAGGAGTTTGTTTACATGCACATTATGGGCATGCATGTGCTCTCGCTGTCAGAGTGCCAACCAAGCTATGATGGTAATATAGCCTCATGTCAAGGCTGAGGGGTTGTTTCTTTCATACTCATTTTTAGAAATGGTAGACATTTTGGACGGAGGGGTTTGTTTACATGCACATTATGGGCATGTATGCTTGCTGTCAAGAGTGCGAAGGATGCTATTTTCTTATTCTAGCCTAGTGTCCAGACTGAAGGGTGGATTTTATTCTGTCACACCCATTTCTGACATTTTGGACATTTTAGACCGAGGGATTTGTTTGAATGCACATTATGGGCATTGATGGCATTCAAGTCTAGTTTCCAGACTGAGTGGCGGATTTTTTTCAGTCACACTCATGATAATTCAAATGGTGTTGCAGCAATGTACAGTTCTTCAGTTAGTTACACTACATGTAGATCTGGCTGTCCCACTATTAAAGCCAAATAACAGTTTTGTGAAAGTTACCAAAAACATCTACATCAATTGGCCATTTTGAACTAATTGATCAATATTGTTGAATAAGTACTTTGAAAGGGCTTGTGTGGTAAAACCCGAACCTAAGCATCGTTAAATGCAGAAATATCGGAAGAAATCCAATGGCAGTCCGTGAAATGTATAAATCCGCCGCCTGTCCGCGCCGCTATAGCGCTGGGCTGGAGATATCGACAAGCCCGCATACCGGATACCACATGGCCCCGGGTGGTCTTTTGCACGTAGCGTATGCGCGATTCCGCATTGGCAATATTGATTTGCGGCAAATCAGTTTTATAATTTTGCAAATATATCAATTAGTAGGCGGTTTCCTGGCCAAATTTGTATTATCCCATATTAGTAAAATTACATTCTTTCACATGGTTGGTAATAAGAGCGTACATTTCATTTTTTTTTTGTGGGGCGTTTCCCCTGTCATTTATCTTTAACCAATTGCCAATTGTCTGTCACACTAATCATAATTTAATGGTGTTGCAAAAATGTAAATTTCATTTATAAGAAGTTACACTATTTTTGTGCTATAGTGATATTCTAGCCTGGTGTTCAGACTAAAAGTCTGAATGGTACTTTAAAACTAAATCAGAGCCTGATAATCACAGTCTGCACACTTACAGCCTGGTAATGAGGTCAACATATTGGATCAATCAATCTCCCCCTTTTCTCTCTCTCCCTATTTTCCCTTCACCCCACCCCTCCCCTCTATCTTCATTTAAAATTGTATGGATGTTCCCCATATCTATAACTTTGTCTGAACATTTCACTAGTATCTCTTCTTCAATCTTTAGAATAAATCAGAGCCTGATTCAATAATCACACTTCAGAGTCTGCACACTTTGTCAGCCTGGTGATGAGGTTAAATCATATTGAATTGAATCAATCTCCCTCTTTTCTCTCTCTTCCTCTCTCCATCTCTTCCTTCCTATCTCCTATTTTCTATATCTTCCCCTCTTTCTGTATGGCTCTTCCCCATATCTCTGAGGAAGTTCTCTTAAATATATATATGTCAAATAGATATAGCATTTCCTTCTTGAATTTCTTCATCAACTGTTCTAGTACTAAGCATCTGTAGATCTACAGGCATGTACGATACCATGAAATAAATTTCAACCATGCATATGACATGGATCTGAAACATGGACCATGTTGTACCTGACAGTACTGATTTGAAGGCTAAGTACGTATGGGGAATGATACAGTCAAACTTGTCTTAGTGGTCACCTGTCTATATAGCACCACCTGTCTATAGCAGCCAATGCGCCTGTAGTAGCCACCAAAAGTGACCACCTGCAAAAAAAAACAATGCTATGGAACCTGTCTACAATGGCCACTTTTCTAATTACACTGGGAAGTCACTATACACAGGTTTGACTGTATATGATGACACGGGCGTAGACATGACATTGATACCCATTCAAGTGGGGGGGATGATCTATTCATTCATCGGATTACATCCCCCCCAGTTGAATAGGTATTACGTAACTCGCTACGCCCATGTATGATGAACATGTTCATAGTATCTGTAGCACAGACTGTACTGGAACTGTTTTCTTATAAGGTCAATGAACCGGTCTATATTGGTCACCTGTCTACAATGGCCACTTTTCTGGTTTACCCTAAGTAGGTAGTCACTATACACAGGTTTGACTTATGTACGAACATGTGCCGAGTATCTGTAGCAAGGGAACTGAATAGAGTTCGCTTATAAGGTCAATTACGTGACATGATCTCTTGAGTGTCATCTCCATATATACATGTATGTACATGTATGTATGTAGCAACTAGCAAGCCACCAAAAGAACACAGGAGATCAGTTAGATAGATCTACAGTGTATACAGCAAACTTGAACGGAACTGTTATTTGTAAACTTGCATTTATATTACAGGCATGTACACGCAGTGGTGCAACCAGGAGTTCTACAGGGAGGGGGCCCCAACCTGCGGGTGCGTAAGTGCAAGCCGCACTGGGTGCAAGCTGATGGGGTCCAGAGGGAGGCTTTCAGATTTCAGCTTCCAAAGCCCAAAAATCAAAACTAACAGCTAACAAGCAAGCAAGCAAGCAAGCAAGCAAGCAAGCAATACAAATAACATTGCTGGGCCTTGGGGGGGGGTTGAGGGTAGGGGGGGGGGGGGGTGCCTCGCTACGCCACTGTGGGCATATGGGTCAGATTTTTGAAAAGTGCACTTTAGCCATTTCCAGACCTTGAGCGCTTCTATCATTTGCTGTGTCTCACCATTAACTCTGATATACCTGTTTTGGGTCTCATATTAAAGAGAATTATTAAGGCTTTCAGAAAATGTATAGTTTTATATCATTTCAAACATTTGGTTTCATGCCACCGGACCTCAAATGTGAAAAATAGCATAAATTGGCATTTTCCACAAAATTATGATTTTTTTTTTAACCTGATAAAAAAAATATTAATCATCTTTAAAGGCATTAACGTCTATATTTTCTATCTTACATGTCTTGAGCATGTATCACATAAGAATTGGCGGTAGAGCGGCATTGATATGATCTCATGGTACATTTCAATAGGAAAGGTCATAATAAGTGAACGTCCGTGAACATACATTAAAATCCATACAACCAGAATTCTACTTAGTTGTCAAAACAAAAACTATTGCCAAAACTAAGGGTTGAACCCACTGAACACATTCTACAAAAATTGTTGGCTAACTACTCCTGCTCGCGGAGTAACATTTTTTTGTATGAAATTATACTGGATTTCGTCACGGACGTTCTGTCGTCTTGTATCATCACTGCTCAGCGAAGTGCATCCTAGTCATCAATTGCTGGGGTCAGTCTGATGAACTCACAGTAGGGCCACAGTATTTTGCCTATTTGAAAACTATCTATCAAATAATGTTTGGTTTGGGCCGAAACTGATCTTCGTGAACGTCCGTGATGAAAACGAACGTCCGGCAAGAGTAGACCCAGTTACGAATCTGAGGCTGCTTATCTGCACGTAGACACCGGTACAGCAATTTCATTTGGCAAGCAGCTAACCAAAAACTTATATCAGGCATTTTCGAAGCCTTTTGACAACTATTTATGATACGGACGTTCGCTCGGACGTTCGTTCACGGACGTTCGATCATGAAAATTGTTCTAATAATGTTACCATGTTAAACGCTCACATCAAGTTGATACCATTTGATGTTGTTAGTACATTGTTATGTCTCTCATATCCCATATGGATTTATTTCCTGCAAGTCATTTAACTGTAATAAACTTATGAAATGTTGTGCTCACGGACGTTCGTTCATCATTTATGGCCCCAAAAATCTTAGTAAAAGTTCAAGTACTGGCACAATTTTTTGACAGCAGGTGCCCCTTGTGTGTGCCTTTCGACCCAGGTCACTGCCAACCACACATGAATATGTTGATTTTTAGTCACCATCACGGAGGTTCGTTTTACATTTCATCACCTTGCTTAGCTGTTTTGTAATACCCCTAGATATTATATTTACTTCTACCCGTGCAGCGTTGACATTATACTATAGGAAGGCAAACCCCAAGATTATGATTGTGCACAGTCGCAGGCCTACAAGCGAAAGAAAGCTGTTCAAAACATAATGGTAATAAGGGGGTATATGGCGCAATAACAACATTTCAACCGAAGGTCTGAGTGGAAACTGTTGCCCCACCCTCTGCAAAACTTGAGACTGTCGGCTCCTCCTCTGCTGCCGGCTTTGAGACTGTTTTCTCATCTGCCTGTCGGATTTAAGTCCAACTAAATGGATGTATTAAGCCAGTTGTTTGAAAAGAAGAGGTACATCACAAAGGTCGTCAGCTACTTGTGAGAGGATAGCTACTTGCTTTACAATATTGACTGTATTACGAAAAAGCAACGAATACATGCATACCCCTCTTTCCCCCCCCCCCCCCTCAAAAGAGAAAATAAATAAATAAAATAATAATAATGATAATAATGATAATACGATAATAAATACATAATTATATCATAATTTATGCCTGATGTGCAAAGCTGCAATATCCAGCCCGTAAGTATGCAGATCTAGAGACAAACGCATTTATTATTATGATGACGTATGAATGGGTTTTCAAAGCATCTCTGCTTCAATCTGTTAATAGTGCCAAATTATGTGGTATCGTTTGAAATTATATCTAGCAAGGGATTAGATTTGTTGGACTTCTTCCATTTAATAGAGATTGTAAGATTTATGCATTATTTTGATGACTTCATCGTAATAATATATAATATTGGCTGTTTTGTTCTTTCTTGATATATCAAAAATATTGTTTTTGCTAGGATCATTATAATATTATACAACTAAATTTCAGCTCGCGCAATATTTATAATAAACCATTCAAGGTCAACATTGTTCTTAATTCTAATTGAAACATTAAAACCGATTGGAGGTTAACAATTAGGAAACGAGATGTGGGTCAGGAAACATCGGAATTAACTATCAACGTGATTATTTGAAAGATTTAACTTTGACATGTTAATGTTATAAAACAATTTATAATCTCTGCAAATTAAATTTAAACAGTTAGGCTTTAAAATGATTGTTTTTATTATAATAATTATGCGATTGGTTTTACATTAAATTAAAATATTCTTTCTAAATATAATAATAAAATGCGATAATAAACACATATAATATGTTTAGCGTATATATTTAGCGTAATGGTTTCTATGTCTAATATTGGTTTCTATGTCTAATATTTCTTTATACAAAACATATGCATGTATGATCTAAAATGCAATCTATATGTATTTATTTAAGAAATAAGTTATACGAGTATATTATTTACTTTGCTCATGGCTTTTGTTACCCTCAGTTTGTTTTATGTTTTGTGAAAATGCATATTAGCAATTCAGCCATATAGCTGGAATAGATAAATATATGTATTTTCAATTAATAAACCATATACGAATTGAATCGAAATATATGTACAACATACACAAACCAAAATAACAGTTTATATATTATGGGTCTCCCAAAGTCAAAATACATCTTAAAATACATCTTATGGCAAGGTTTGAAACGTGTGATAGGCATATATGTTTGCACTTACGTTATGTTTGCACTTACATTTATTTCTGTAATTAATTGACTCGAGATGGGACACTTGGGTACCACTATAGGCAATTCGAGAACGTCCGTGAAATTAATACGAACGTCCGTGACATTAAGACTCATAGTGAGAAACCGTATTCTGGTAACTGGAAAATGGCCTTTATTTTGATTATACATGTTATTTATGTTTGCAGAAATGTTGTAATATCATTTATTTACAGAAGTATAGTGGCATTTCTGTTATAGAGTGCCCAACCGGGGAAAGCCGGTGTAAAATTAGGGGTTACGATTTCCACAGGTCCACTAAGAGTGATAGTTAAGTAGCAGACATGTCATTATAATTAATTCAGATAGCTAAAATCATATCAACTGATAAATTTATATGTTTTATATTGGTCTGGAGGAGATTCAAATAAATGTTGTCATCAATTTCTGTAAGACTGTTCAGGCAGAGAACGTCCGTGAAATTCATGCGAACGTCCGTGAAATTGTAATTAAAAACAATATAGTAAGAAAGAGGGACCAGGCGACTTGGAAATGCTACTTTTATATCTGACTAGGATGTATACATGGTCTCTAGCTTAAATATAATAGGAATAGATAAAGTATTATCATCATATTGTTATATAAGCATTAAATCAATTTAAACCAATAATAGGACTCGTTATAACGACCAGGTCCATGTAAAAAACAAACCATTTTTAATGGTTTATTGCAATGTTCAAGTTTGTTTCTATAATGACCCTGTTTTAAAGCCATTACGAAGAATAGAAACTCTTTTTGATGAGATCAGATCATTCTGCCAACATTCTTGTTTCTGGCGAACGTCCGTGAGCGATATAGGAACGTCCGTGATGAAAACTATACTCTCTTTGGTCATGTAATTATGTAATATATGATCTAGACAGCAATTGATCCTATTAACATGCACATTAAAATATGTGATACGGGAATACGAGCGTATATAGGTGCGTTCCTAAAAAATGCGGCTAAAGAAAAGCAAAGGTTCCGAATAATACATTATTTAAAAAGAAATATAACAATTCAGTCAAAGTTTGGACGTTTGTATTTTCTATTTGGCAAATAAAACACAATCCACGTTTGGCATACAGAGAGAAGCAAGTCTTAGAAGTAAATTGTCCGAATATAAGCTGTATATGACAGAAAATAAATGAGATATATGGGTACTAAATCTATATCTACATAATCCCTCACGGACGTTCGCCTTTTGGAGATGGGTTACTTCAACAGTGAATAAAAACGGAACCACATGGAGTTTCCCAGTATAATGGGGTACGCCTGAAAGCTAGGATTGCATGCTTTCACATTAGATAGATGTCTTTAAATTAAAAAAATAATTTGAATTTTACCCTGTTTGGGCCGAAAAGTGCACTTTTCAAAATTCTGACCCATATATGCAATGGGGGGGGGGGGGGTAAGTAAGTACCATATGTGTGACATTGTGACTGATTTGAGCCCTCTTGTAATGAAATGTCAATTATGGGACATGATCTATTGAGATTTATCTTCCTATGGGCCTGGGGGGGGGGGGGGGGGGCAAGCCCAGAAGCTCCCCCTTCGCTAGGCCACTCTGCACACGTATGCAATGGGGGGGGGGGGGGGGGGGTAAGTACTAAGTAGCACATGTGTGTTGAGACTGATTTGAGACCTCTTGTAATGAAATGTCAATAATGGGACTTGATCTGAGTGTTACCCTCCTATGGACCTGGGGGGGGGGGGGGGGGGGGGGGGGCAAGCCCAGAAGCTCCCCCCTTGCTATGCCACTGTGCACACGTATGCAATGGGGGGGGGGGGGAGGGGTTATTTAGTAGAACATGTGTGTTGTGACTGTTTGTGACCTCTTGTTTAATGAAAGGTCAATTACGGGACATGATCTATTGGGTGTTATCTTCCTAGATGTACGTTCAAAATGTGAAGTAACACTAAATGGCCTGAGAACATGGATACATGTACTGCATGTACAGTCCTTACAGCATGAAATTATAACCCTTTGCCTATAGAAACCTGGTAGCCACAGCGAAAAAAAATACACAGGGGAATCGGGCGCGATTAAGAAAAAAGAGCCACCATAAATTTGCATCTAGATCTAATAAAAATATGAATTACCACCAATTTTGTGTGTGTTATGCAAACAAAAATGCTCCACAAAAATGTGTACTTTTCAGCTATCATCTTCTTCATTTATGTTTTACTTTTTGAAGATCTACAATCGTAAGTAAAGTGACATTATAAGGGTTTTATTTAACACAGGGTTCATATGTTTATTTTCAAGTCAAATTCCATGACTTTCCATTACCTATGCAGCAAGAATTCCATGTCTTTTCATAAAGTATGTTCTTATGACTTCTTTCAGTTATTTTTGTCCCAAAATAAGTTCTAACAATTTGAATTGTATTTCAGGCTAGAGAAATACAGAATTTCCATTCCTGTAACCCATGAACCATGAGATAATTTCACAATTTTCCCCGACTTTAAAGACCTGGAAGACTAAAAACATAAAATTCCATGACTTTCCAGGTTTTCCAGGCCCTGTGTTAACCCTTTAACATCCAGTATAATTGTTCTAGTCTGAAAATTAGACTATTCATCAATTTGGTTGGTGAGAATGATATGGGGAGGGGGTGGATAGAGTAGGGGGGTGTTGAAAGGGAGGGGGAGGGGGCATTAATACGAAGCTAGAAGATTTCTACCAGAAGTTACAAGTCGTGTAGAAGGCCTACTTTTCCGTTCTGATGGATGGGATCATTTCCTGCGCACAGATAATGACTAAGAATTCTGAAGGAACTGCAAGGTTTAACTAACAGGATGATTTCGCAAATCCATTTACCTACTAGAACTTGGTGAACTACATATTAAGTCTATGGGAGTTATATTATATTACTCTTAGTAATCAATAGGTTAAAGGGATAGATCTAGTAACTGTATTGACATGTGTAAAAACTAACAAAGTGTTTATAAAATGTTAATTTCTGTGATCTTATACAATGTAAGCCCAACATGTGATGAATAAACATTTTTCAACAAGGGGGACTAAGATGCGTTCTACATTTAAATTTGTTTGCAGGGCCGATTGCAAAGGTTCAGGGGGCAAATCGCCACTTGCCCGTGTATTATACAGTACCAAAGTAGTGATGTCACGTACTGTAACACAGCAATGATTCTGAACCCGCTCCCTTCGAGATTTTGAAATCTCCATAGACTTTGTACACAACCCACCCGGTTCCCGTAGTCAAGGGGTTAACATCTTGTTCATTTCATTTGGGCTTTTGTTAGTGGGTTAGAACTGGACGATTTCCTTCTTAAACCCCGTCTTCATCCAAAAAAATAGTCGCGGTGACATCCTGATGTTATCCGGATGAGATCGTACACCGTTCCTATTAAGACGCTCCAATCGGGATATCATCAGGACGACATCGAGGTGAGTTTCACCCTAGTTGGGTCAGGGTGATAGCGCGGTAACGTCCGGACGACATACTGATAAACGGCCTATTAAGACGCGTGCGGAACGTTACCCGGGTAGATGACGTCATGGCTGTGAAAAAAAAACACAGCACGCGCCGATACTCTGTGTCGCCCCAGCTGTTCGCGTGATGAGGGAGGTGCGGTTGTTACGGTAACCTACCCGAGTGAGGATTTTGCTGATGGCTGATTAAGACTGTGGCCGAAGGCTCGCCGCATGTTTTACGACCAGACCCCCTATTGTTTCTTATCCACATATCGCTCGGGTAACATCGAGGTGAGGTCTATTTCTCCCAATTAAGACGGGTTTTTAGCAACCACTAGGTCAGAAACTTTTGGCTTGTGTGACATTGTTTAGAACAATTGACCATGGCCATGAATAGCTGTGACATCACACTTCGATACTCTATCCATGGTCTGATAATCACAGGGTCTGGAGTTCAAAATCGTTAAATGCTCATGTATCAATGTTATTCTGCCTGGCATTTAACCTACATGTTATGCTCTCTACATGTACATGTACCCTGGATTATAAATGGGCATAATGTATGCATTTAGTTGCATACTTTGTCAAGTGATAATTAGGCTGTACATAGCTTTCTTATTTGGCAGCTTGGGCTAGTATGTTCCTATGGGATTTGAGATGGTGCACAAGATAATTGTGGCTTGAACTGAGCACTCTGAATAGTGCAATTTACAAATATGGCCCACTACTAGTATGACAGCGACAACAAAGTTACCAAGACTGTACCTTTGAACACTAATTGGCAATGAAAATTCAAGTAATGTTTCAAACAAATGTAGATGTCTGTATTTGTTGAGTTACTATAGTTATTATTAGGCTACATATCACAATCAACATACGGCAAATGTAGGTAATGTATAATGAATGCATGCATGATGTGCAGCAACATTATGTATCACTATTATGTATGTATCTTACATGTCTGAGCCAATATGCTGCATGTATGTATGGCCCTTGCACATTCATTACCGTACTGATAATGGTATCCACATTGGAGCCTGGGTGGATGTTTCACAAAGATCCTAAGTTTAACTTAACTCTAAGTTGGACTTAACCATTATGGAAAGCCATTTGTAGCCTTAGAATAAACCATATTAAAAAGCAAGAATGCAAGTATTTTAGACTGTCATAAATTTTACATCAAGAACATGGAATCACCTTGATAATAGAAAATATTATGATATTTTTAATCAACATTTTATGCCTTTTAAAAGAACTTTTACAACACATTTTCAAAGAAATTAATAGCTTTCCATAATTTCTAAGTCCAACTTAGAGTTAAGCTCAACTTAGAATCTTTGTGAAACACCCTCCTGGAGTTCTCATGAGCGGGTTAAATTTGTAGTGTGGCATTCCTTAATTTTTAGAAAGAAATTATGTTCCTGGGTTATGAGTGCTCAGCAAATTTGGATAAATTCAATTGTTTGATCTTGAATCTTTGTTACGGGGCCCAGTTCTTTACAAAAAGTTTTTATCCAACAGAGCAACAACTAACGCATGGGAGGTGGAAGAATGTCCGTCTTGTATTCAAGTCCACAATTGCTGAGGCTGCAATCAAACATTAGCTTCCTATTCGTTTTACATTTGGCCACCGCTCCAAGTCCGAGTCCACTGAAAAAAATGGGCCCAAGGCCGGAATCAACTACAACACTACCAAACAGCTTGTATAATTACTGAACAAATTAAATTACATGTTTAAAAAATAAAAATGGAGATGACAGCTGCTTTATTCCAGGGGTGGAATGGATCAATGGATTTTGAGCAAAAGTTTCACATGTTTCCCACCAGAAAATATGCATCCTGAGAGGCGTTTATCACACTTTTGTTTTGGCTGGACACCTGTGTTCTGTCGTACCACACATGTAAATGGCACTTCGCTACAAAAATGATACATTAGAATATATGTAAATCACTTGATGTAAAATATGGGTGAAGTTTTTTTTCTTTTTTTAAATTACACTAGTATTAGCAGATAGGCTACAGATTTATTTTGCTAGAGTTTTTCTGTAGTCAGCACATCGGCTACATAGCTAGTAGTATACAATTTATCACTTTCAGTGGAACATCTGTAATGTTTGATTTTTTTAGGTGAAACCGCAATTAATATTCAGTAATATGATACACCAATGTATATTATATCTACAATAAGGGCATTCTATTTGAAGACTTGCCACCAGCTGTCCTCGCTTATTCTGTTGGTCGCACATCCGGGTATTCCGTGACCCCGAGGTCACTCACGCGCTCTCGATCGTACACTGCACTGGAGTGAAAACGCTATGTTTTCACTCCAGTGAGTCACGTGAACAAAACAATGACCCGGAAGTGACGTGATGCCGACCCAGAGAATACTTTTCGTGCATATTATATCTACGGTACAGAATCGCATTGCCATAGTGCATTCGTTTTTTCGCGCAGCATGGCATGCAGCATCACGAGGGGTGTTCGCGAATTCACTTTGATGGCACTTTTACCCAGTTGTTAATGGTTACGACCAACGCTACCGGTATTAAATAGAACAATTTAGTACCATGTAGTGTGTCATGAGTAACATACAAGGTATTTTTACACATGACAGAACAGGTATGAGACTTGCCCATGACTTGGCATGCATGACTAAAAGAACCAATGCTCTATGCGATTAGTATAGCGCATCAGTTCTTTTAGTCATGCATGCCAAGTCGTGGGCACATCTTCGAAGAGAATGCCACAATAAGAGTATAACTTGCTACTATCCTGTAAAATCAAAATTCAAGTAAAACAATTCAATTGTATATGTATTTGTAATTAAATCAATGTGCTTGAACTATGTACAAGTTCTGCCAAGTTCTAGAAAGCATAACTTGGAAAACTACAATCTCAACTATATAATATATCAAATATATATAATATAATGTAAATACATGGCGAAGTTTATGCATGCATGCACACATGGATTATTTAAATGCAAATGCAGTGGCAGTACATTTACGTATTGTAGCATGCGCTTGTGTATAAAGTGGATTATAGTGGCACCGCCCACTTTTTCACTTGGCCACACGGCTGCACATTTGAACTGTGGCACTCGTCATAAAAGCTTATAAATTACGACATTTAGACATAATTTCACATCAATCACTAGAAAAAGTATTCCCGAGTATATGTTTTATATATATAAGACGATTTTAAAACTGAAATGGTGAAAAACGCGTTCGAAAACTCAATCGTTTTTGTTTGACTTTGTCAGATTCCACGTCACTGTCACACCCACAGTGCGTGCAATTGCGAGCTGTCAACGAGGCGAGCTAAGCTCTCCCGCCGGCCAGGGGCCGTGGGAACCCCACTGTCACCCCGACCGACATTATTGTAAGCCTAAACAAATAAAAACTTACCCGAACTTGTCGGTAGCACTTTTGCCGCGTTTGTTCTGGTGATGGAATTCGGCGTAAGTCCCATTAAAGTCCAGGAAATGTTCGCGAAAGCTACTGTATACACGAAGAATATATAGTTCTACGGAGTAAATATAGTCTACAACATCTACTTTACACATAAAACGTGTATGAATTAAGAATTTAAAAGGCCTACGATATAATTGATCGAGGGACCCGGCTTGCTTGTCCAGTCGCGCGTGAAAAGACAACATTGCGTTGCATATGCATACCAAAATATAGCACAAGAGGGCGTCATCAATTTTTTTGTCAAGTGCATCATAGTTCTTACAAATGTCTCGGTAGGTATTTTTTGGTCATGAATACTTTTGTCATATGCATACGATTTTAATGTAGATCAAAGGGTTAAACAAAAAAAAGGGAAAGAGTTCCTTTTGCACCCCCCCCCCCCCCCCCCCCCCCATAAAATTGCGTTATTCAGTCTAACCCTATAACCCTAACCCTAACACTAACCGGGCACTAACCCTAGGTTGTATATACCATATTATTATTCATGTTATTAGTTACTGTATATCATCCTAAGTCATGCCCATTTTTTTCTTCAATTTTATGGGGGGGGGGGGGGGGGGGTGGGGGGGGGGGGGGGGTGCATAAGGAACTCTTGCCCAAAAAAGGGACGTTTTTCTGTAGAATACTGTATTATGATGGCAGATGAAATTGTAACCACATTTTTAATACAATTATTTTGTATTTATTTCCATGTTGTTGCATTTCTCTTAAAATCAGTGTATACTTACAGGTCCACATGCCCTAGGGCAACAGAAATTAACTTCGTCTTTAAATAGCCCCCCCCCCCCCCCTGCCCCACATAGGCTACTGCTTCTCTCTATTCCTTTGATTCAGTAGTCGTATAGGTCATTTGTATTTATATAATGTTCAATGTTTTCATTGCACATTGTACTATGCTTTTTGGTTGAATAAATGTTAATAATAAATAATTAGAATAATTACAATAAATGATGATAATAGCCACTAAGGACAGAAGGGTAATTAGCGAGCGCATTCTAGAATATATGAATGTTGGGGGCCGGGTTACTGCATTGTGGATTTATAGTTAGTTTATTCCTTTCAGTGGTGGTACAAACTGACTCATTTTCGAAGGCCTCGAAATGTGTGTGTTGTTGTATTTCATTGTAAAAACCAAAGTATGATATGTTCTAATAGAAAATCGTGGCCCATTTATTCACTACTAGGGATAGCCTAGTTGAGTATAGGGGGGCACTTCACAAAATATTTTTTTTTGGTTAAATAAAAGATTTGATATCGTTTGACTTCCATGCGCGCATGCTGTGCACAGTCAGTAAAAGGAATGCTATCAACGTGTTTATGACCGGGAGATCTACAGGGCTACCCTACACTCCTGTCTAGATGATGATGATGATGATGATGATGAGATAATGAAAAACTGACTGTCAAATTTGAAAGAACATACAATTTTAATGACAGAATAAACTTTATTTGAACAAAATCGGTTCAGAAACGGCTGAAATATCCATTAACATATTTTTATTAAAAAATCTACACCAGGGGATATTTTGACTTTTTAGAAAGAAAAACAAAAAAATGCTTGGACTACTTTGAAAAAAAAATCTGAATAGGTTTTTAAAAGTTATTGACGATATCTCTATTGAATCATTATTTTAACAAAACATTAAATGCACAATTTTGTATGAAAAATGGCTAAAACCAATTATTTGTTTAGAGAGCGCCCTCTTGAGTTGTAACGGCTCTTTTTGAATGATAACAGGGGTTTAACTTACGGTAGTCGTTTGTAATTCATAATTGTGTAACTTTTCGAGCATGTTGAAGTTATAAACTATTATTTTGTACCGTAATGGTGCAGGTTTTGGTTACTAATGTTAAGTTTGACCAATACTCAACTATAGCTTTTCCAGCTAAATTTCAACAGTGGCATATTGGCACAATTGTCGAGAACTAAATAATAAATTGCCCCAAAACGGGTCTTTTGCACATAGGGTGCTGTTTGCCAATGAATTATACACCATTTCCTCAAAGAAAAAGCGCAAATGTCGAGAAACAAGTAGAAAAAAAAATAGAAGCAAAAAAGCGCTCCAAGTGCCCACCTTGACTCCGCCCCCATCCTTACACTTTAAAAATGCCCCACCGTGACCAGTCGCCCCCCCTCTAAAATTGTACAACTAATTCTACTTGTATCCAAACACAAAACAACACAAGTGGCAGGAATGGCAATATCGTGTATTAGGCCCACCACTGCTATACTGTATACACTTATGTAGCCAACTATAGCCACTAAATCTGACCTATAGCCACTAAATCTGACCTATAGCCATTAATCTGACCTATAGCCATTAATCTGACCTATAGCCACCAAATTAGGGTTAGGGTTAGGGTTTGGGTTAGGGTTTAGTTATGGTTATGGTTAGGTTATATGCATACAGTATAGCAGTGGTGGGGCCTAATACACGATTAGGAATAGTCACACACAATTTTAAAAACCACCGGCAATGGCAACATATCAACAACAACATCATCAGTTGATGATGCGATCTGACATCACTGCACTGTATAGTCCAGATTCAGGACGTGATTTGTGAACACACACTACCTACATGCACACCACACTATACGACTCAGAGCTAAACGGGCGCTTATCGTTACGTCCGTAATTACCCTTTCCTAGCTCCAAAATAACGTCCTGACGTTTCTGTGGGAATTGGGCGTGGAAAAAATCACCGGTTCGCAGCGCACGTCAATCATTATTCATGAGCATGCAGCATTTTGTATACGATTGCCACACTCATCGCGCTACGTCATAATGCCCGCAGCCAATCACGTTTGGCTAGTTGCCAGCTAATTAACATTATGCTTACGTTTCGCGGAGGAAAAGATACATAATCGACCGAACCTTCTGCAGGTTCCAATATTACATACGGCAGCTATCAGCAAGTGAACGATAACGGCAGCTATTGGCTGAGCTGAGCTAGCTATGTGTAGGAGGTCTTCTGCAGGTTCCAATATTACATACGGCAGCTATCAGCAAGTGAACGATAACGGCAGCTATTGGCTGAGCTGAGCTAGCTATGTGTGTAGGAGGTTCGGGCAGCGAACTATGCACTGTATACTGCGAACGCGCGCAGTTTGATACCCGGAAGTGAAGGACTTTTTACGGTTATTGATTGGAGGTGATCGGACTTGGAATTGGAGTTGGTAAGTTAATTTTCTAGTTTCTTCACAATGTATTTAGTTTTTAATCTGATTTCGAATTATGTTACCACAGATTAGCAATTACACTGCCAGTTAATAAAATGTGTGTTCCTTCAAACGTTTATGAGGTAATATGACGGTGAATTGAGTAAATGATTTGTTGTTAGCTAAAAAATGCCTTGGCCATTCCCACATGTGTACTTTCGTGTTAGTGTGTGCCGGTGTGCAAAATAACAACAAGTTAGTTGCACTTTCGCACCGGGAGCTCACATCCCTTAAACACTCAATGAAACTGGTTTCAATCACTTAAAGGGGCCCTGCAATCCAAATAAATTAGCCTTTTAAAAGTTGTCAACATAGTTTTATGTCACTATTCCAGTCAAATTATGTACAACAAATTACTGAATTGAGAAAAACATTACAATTTGTACCAGAATCACAGCATTTCACGACTTGATATGCCCCGCCCCTCAAAAAAGTGCCGTTCTCGGCGATAGAGGGCTTGGATATTTGACGTCATTGCAGGAGATTGTAAGGCTTTGGTGTGCAATTGATGTGTATATAACGCACACTATTATTGCATCAAATGGTAATATAGAGCATTAAAACTGTAGAAATCGGAACTCTTGTATTCAGTATACATATTACATTGTATATGTAATCAAATGTGTTAATTTTAGGGCGTGCTTTGTTATAATTTCCATTTTTCGAGCAAATAATAACCTCCTTTTGGTGAAAATCCAGTAGCAGACGAAAAACTGCCTAGGCTTAAGAACATACCCTTTTGCGTTTTACGAGTATGCTATCCTGCTAATACGACAGCGCCCACTTGTACGAACGACTGGTAAACGCATCCAGCTTTCCGTGATTGAGATCGTACGGTGCGCCCAAGTACTGAGCTAGCCGATGCGGTGGCCGTGGGTATACTGTGCCATACAACAGCAGTGTTGGAGTCATACTTCTATGCATACATAACGTGTACGTACGTGTACGGTCGATCGGGTTGTTGTTCTGTGATCAGCTGTTTCCGAACAGCTGTTTTACATTGTATTATCTTCGCGTTCAAGTGGATTTGAGAGTTAGCAGCTCTAGCTCAGTGAAATTATTACAATGTCATCATCACGGTGTGTTGTTGCTGGTTACACATACAACAATACGAACAATGAAGATGTGAGCCTTCGCGAGCGACTAGTCATTTTAGACGAATGGACTTCAATCAAAGGTGAAGCTTACGAGAGATGACTGGCCCAGTGGAATCGCGATCTGGTGTTATCTGTAGACTGTACTTTCAGACGATGATTTTGAACTAGCTGGGCTTCATTTCATGCCATCAAATTGCCATCAACCAACTTGTAGGAAAGGCCTGTGAGAATTGCCGTTGAGAAACACAAAATGGGGGTAAGAATATGACAACAAGTTACAAGTTGTACTGAAATGAAAACAATATTAATTTAAACGTTCTGTCAACAGTAAATTGATCCAAATCAAAATCCAAAAGCAATGCCAAAGTTCTATTATTCACATAAGAACAACAATTATATAGTCTTTCTTGAGGTGATAACTGATGTGATAATTGCAAGATTATGAGGCGTGACATTGCCATGACCATGTCAGATCATTGTCTTGCTTTTACATCAGTTGTATTGCATGATAGCTTGTTTGATAATAATTATCAGGCTAGTTTGATTGTTATATATATATTAACCCATTGCTTACAGGAACCAAGTCAGCTTTGTACAGATGTGATTTCACAATCTCTTGTCTTGGGACACGAATTCATCTCACACATCACAGTAGCTTTACATATGTATGTAAAAAAATAAAAAATAAATAAAAGATGTAGGTCAGTGTTGGTTTTATATTTCTTCCTTTTTACTGTGTGAACATTCAGGTACCAACGTTTGAGAACAAATTGGAGGCACATTTGCTGAAGGACATGATAAGCTGTATGGGGGAAGCAAACTTCTTCGCTGGAGGCATTTTATGGAGTCCCAATCTGAAGGCATATATAGATACAAGGGCATGACAACAAGGTACGTCTAAATATAATTTCTTATGCCTGCGGTGACTTTTTTTTGAGTAATGCAAAATTGATTCAATCCATCAGATGAACCGTTTCCTAAAATCCCTAATAAAATTTGCATACACTGTTATGCAATCAAATTATTTGAATGTGACTAAATACACAATTATTTATTTCACTTGGGCATTTTAAAGGAGATGCATCATAGAAAGTGGGGCATAACACGACACCATACAACATATATATTTGGAAAAAAAAACAATAGAAAACATCTGGGGGCATTTAAAAAAAAAAAAACGTAAGGTGTGCCCTCCCCCCCCCCCCCCCCCAAATAAATTTGCATGCCCCCCCCCCCCCCCCCCCCCCCACTAATCAGTCCGACCACGCTACGCCACTGCCTGAGACATTATGTTTGAATTGACTGTCCGGCCATCCTGTTCTTGTGGTCACCTTATCACAAAAATGAATTTATCATCATCATCGTCATCATCATCATCATCATCATAATCTTCTTCTTTGACATCATTATCATCATCTCCTTTGTCATCACCACCATTACCTTCTTCTTAGTCATCATCATCATCATCGTCATCATCTTCTTTGTCATAGCCATCATCATCATCATCATCTTCTTCATCATAGTCATCATCATCATCATTTATTATGATGAAATTCATATTTTTCTGCCGTAAACCATATGTGTGGATGTTGCGATGTGCTTATATATTATTTATTTTATTTAGTATAAAAACACTGCATGTGCAACTACTAGGCCCCTTTGCAATGTAAAGTAAACAATGCTCATTTGAACCCTGTAAGCTGTAGACGAGGATTGAGTTGACCAAGCCAAGAGAAAAGGTGATTCAAACAATAAGCATTGTTTTATGAAAATTTACAAAATTTACACACAAAAAAACTTGTCAAATTGCGAACTTGATATTTCTTCAGATGACCGTGGTCTACATAATTAATTTATCTTCTTTTTTTTCTATTAATAGGGAATATCTCGGTCGTCCTAGCCAACCGACGATAGATGACAACTTCTACCAATGGCGTGAAGTTCAACCACAGGTGGTGGATGTTGACAGCAACCGCGAATCTCGGTCGTCATGTCCCACATCGATCTCCATGACGCGATGACTGACGTCAAGTTTAACAACCGGTGGTGAATGGTGACATCTCGGTCGTCATGTCCATGACACGACGACTGACGTCAATATCTCGGTCGTCCTAGCCAACGTCAAGTTCGCAACCGACGATAGATGACAACTTCTTACCAATGGCGTGAAGTTCAACCATAGGTGGTGGATGTTGACAGCAACCGCGAATCTCGGTCGTCATGTCCCACATCGATCTCCATGACGCGACGACTGACGTCAAGTTTAACAACCAGTGGTGAATGGTGACATCTCGGTCGTCATGTCCAATGTCGATGTCCATGACACGACGACTGACGTCAATATCTCGGTCGTCCTAGCCAACGTCAAGTTCGCAACCGACGATATATGACAACTTCTTACCAATGGCGTGAAGTTCAACCACAGGTGGTGGATGTTGACAGCAACCGCGAATCTTGGTCGTCATGTCCAATGTCGATCTCCATGACGCGACGACTGACATCAAGTTCAACAACTGGTGGCAGATGGTGACAGCAACCGCGAATTTCGGTCGTCATGTCCTATGTCGAGTTTTTAAAAAAGACTGTGGGCAACTCAAAACACACAATAAGCTCTGCACTAAACTACATGTGAGAAGCTTGCTGCAAACTGAGCGCAACTAACTCCAGAATTTGCGGTCTGCATGCATCGGCGGGTCAGATGAACCTTGCATCCATATCCATGCTGCCCTATTTTCCAGATAGTCTATAACACGCTGTGCATGTTACAGTGCATGATACTAACTCAAATATTATTTTTTTCAGTTTGACATTTTATAACAATGTTTATCAATATCTGATTTATTTGTGCCATTTTCTCGAATGGTTTTTTAAGAATGAGTAAAGCAATTTTGCAAGATAATCATAATTCATTACGTCTTTACTGATTGTTTATTTTGTTTCCATGGTTACTGTGGTTCTGGTTAATATCCTTTTTTTCTGATTTTCTGAAATGTGTTGAATAAGGATAACAAGTGAGAACATGATGATTGAAGTCATGGGCGTCGATACTTACGTAATACCCATTCATCAGGGGGGGATGGATGAATGAATCATCCCCCCCTGATCAATGGGTATCAATGACATATCGACGCCCGTGATTGAAGTTGTGCTTGGACTGCTTGGAGAGAAGATCATGATGCATGGTTGGCATATGAGTGGAATGTGCAGAATGACGGTGGTACAGCGGAACCTTGTTATAACGAGGTCCTTGGGACCATGAAAATTACCTTGTTATATCAGGTTTTGTCATTATATCAGGGTAAAAAAACAAAGAAATATAAAGGGCTGGGACCAGCAAAATGACCTTGTTATAACGAGGGTTTTGTTATCCGACCTCTTTATAACGAGGTTCCACTGTACAATAAAATGCCCCACAGTGTTAGGGCATAGATATGGATGTAACAGGTCATTAGAACCTTGATTCATATTCTAAAATAATTCTAATCATCACAGGAAAACATTAATTTTTAATCTATAACCAACCATAGGTATAACCTGTATAATATGATATCATACCTTTTTATAATGTTTTATGATAGGTCTTCATTATGTGTGAAATTTTCCATCATTGAAAGAAGTTAAAGTGGTCAAATAAAAAATATAAATTTACTCAAAAAGTCCAAAAGTGGATTTAGCGCCTTTTGGAATTAAAGTCTTCATTTATACCCATCTTCTCTTCAATTCCTGTCAAAAGTATACATGCACACACATACACAAACAATTTAACATACTTATTTGTTTGAGGATGTTAGTAGACATGATTTCATGAATGTTGACGGTGAGTTTTTTTCTAGTTCGACCACATCCCAAACTGATCCAAATTGCTAAATAATTGAAATTTGTGTTCAAAACAGGCTGCCAAAAAGAACAAAACTTACAGATTTGTCTTATTTTCATAGAGACCCATCAGTATGCTGCATTGTTTTACAATTGATCGGATATTTTTACTTTAATTAGAGACACTCATAAAAGTGTGACCATTCCCATCCCACATACTGTACACACATATCAAACTTTCACACATTGTTTTGCTGTAATGTGAGCAAATTATCTTTATTACCAAAAAATAAACAAAACATAGCAATCAGCTTTTTTTCAGTCTGAATTTCGTAAACAAACTACATGTAGTAGCCAAGGTAAAATTCACATGTCAGATAGTCATGAAAATGGATTATTATGGAATTTACTCACTCCATACGTAAAATATTCCCAAAATAATCAGCAGATGGAATGTAAGTAAGATGTGACCATAATGGTATTCCTGTGCTGAAGGAGATTTGCAGAGAAATGTCACTTTGAAAATGTTATAAATAGTCTGTACAGCCTACAGGTTAGAAGTGCCAGTAGATGATCGTGATGCGAAGGCTTCCTGAAGCCTGTACACGAGTCTGAAGGGAAGGTTGCCCTATCCATCGTTACGGCGCAGGATGGTAGTGGCACTCTCACCTGGCACCCCAGATAACCCCAACACCACCGTGCCATTTGCCTATAGGCAGCATGATTGTTTCTCCTGGGAAAAGAGCAAATAGAAAGAGAAAAGAAAAGTTTGTGAGAAAAGGTATTACAAAAATCTAATTGTATGACCCATATGAGTGCTTATTAATCAGTTGTTATTAATACAATGTGTAATATACAGGGTATTGTATAGTAGTTCTAAATGTCTTTATGTACATGGACTGTATCATAGGTGTAACCCGGAGGTGGAGGAGGGGTGACCAAAAATTACTGTTTGGGGGGTTTGAACCCCCCCTTTTCAACGTGCATATAATCTTGGTCTTGCCCCCGCCCCCCCCCCCCCCCCCCCCCCCCCACTAACAGAATTCTCAACCAATGGTCTTCGTGTCAAAAAGTTTTGAAGGTACTTCGTCTCAGCTTCAAAGATTTTCTACGAATACCCCTCACCCCCTCGCTAACAGAAATTTGGCTGACGAAATAACCCCCCCCCCCCCCTTGAAAATATCCTGGGTACGCCACTGCACTGCAGTCTCCAGCACTGCATGCAAATTCCTAAACCTGGGTGCTCTGTGATGCAAGTCAGGGTCTTCTCATAAGAGTTCACCTCTCCCACCACCTGCAGGATCTCCTTGCAACATGTGAACTATTTCACCGTCGGCATGGCCGAGCAGCCTCCAGCACATGAACACCTGCAAATTGTAGAAATGTGCAAATTGATAGCTATTTATACCTTCTTCAGTACAGCAAATTATAGTCCATATACCGTATATTGCAGTAGTGTTTGAAGCTTGAGCAACAGAGCGAGCCTCATACTAAATGCTGCTTCAAAATACATTATCTTTTTTATTTACAGTCCTATCATCATTTAGTACTTTATATCTTGTGTCTGTTGCAGCGTAGCTGTAGTGATCCCCTTGTAGTTGTATGGGTGCGTTGGCCTGTGCCCCGCGCCCTAAGCCGGCCGACTGCGCTAGCTCAATAAGGCCATCGCAACGGCACAGGTAATTGAAATCAGTACAGTATCAAATCGCTCGGATCACCTATAGTATCCGATTATGCCCATGCTTATCAATTCTATCCAACGATCAGTACTTTCTCTGCTATTATAGATTACAAAATAAGCATTAATATCTTACGATAATATCATCATAAATTGTAAAATTGAAACTCACCAACTGTTGTTTCCAATCAATCCTATTTTCCTGGTCGGCCTGCTGAGTGCTGGTAGTGACTGGTACACGGAAGCTTTATCACGATCGCCGGTACGCGTATCCGCCGAGGCTACGGGTGCAGATTAGTACGGCTGTACACCCGCTGGTCAGAGTTGCAGCTGCATCGCCATCTTCCTCTTCCACCTCAAAATGTAACATTTCAGCATCTGATATATCACTCCCAATGTCATAGTCTTGCTCGTTATCACAGCCTGATAAATCACAGTTGAATTCATCTATTGGGAATTACATTTAATTGCTAAATTAAACAATTTTCCTTGAGTACTTCAGCGAGAACATGTACTATAGTACACAAACGATGCGAGCTGTGAGAATGTAAACAACACAGGCTCCTGCAATGACGTCACAGACCTCACGTAATTTAAGCAGACTCGAAGCTGCTCTTGGACAAATTTCACGGGTCGTTCCCGATAGAGATATTGGAGTCAGATTTTTTTATAATGCGTTTTTTTCGAAGAAAAACTCTTGTCATTATCGAATTCTGCGTGGAAAACCTTTGTTAGAGTGTTGAAAAGTCAAATTTTGCTCCTTTTTGACCGCAAAGGCCCTTTAATTCACTGTCTTAATATCCCTTAATGTATTTTATAATATATTTGTCAAATTTGAGCCATTTTTGTCAAATTTACAGGACTTTTGGACAAGTTGGATGCAGTGCGACGCCCACAAAAATAAATTGGCAAGCAATACTAACCCTGAAAACTATTTCTAAAATGAATCCTAATAGTAATAGACCTAATCCTAATTCTAATAAATTTAGGGTAATGGTTAACAAAACATAAATCATCTAGTCTCACAACTACTGTAAGTTCTAAGTGTAAACATTCTGTATTTATTACCTATAAGATTGAAGTTCTAGGACTTTTAAAAACATGGCTGAGCTGCTACAGACGCTGGTGAGGCTCGGAGAGAAGGCGGGCAACCTGGCACGCATCATCCGGGCAGAGAGGGCGCTGTTTGAGCTTCTCGTGGAGGAGAAAACCGGTGAGGCAAAGAACAAGAGGTTCGTGCGCGACTTCAAGACGCTGGCGGACGTCCTCATACAGGAGATGATCAGACATGATGTGGGATTGAAGGTAACACATGATTAGGACCACTCATACTTGCATTATCATACTGTAATGTCATAGGCAATGCATAGACAATGCAAGGCTAGCATGTATTTGTTGAAACCCCAAGACATACATTGACTTAGATCGACAAATTTAGCGCTTTCATGGCCTCTTTGACATTATTACTGAAATATTTTACTGTAGGCCTTCTAGCGCTAGACGCTACGATTGCCGCCCGTTGTGCGGGCCAATAACAGCGTCATCCTCCAATGACAGAAGATTATGGAATGTCAGTTACTGGCAGTCATAAATACATGAAAATATGGGTTTTTGCGCTTGTTATTACAGAAATATTAATACAGTATATTTCTGGCAACTATTATGTCGGTAATTGTCTGAACCGGGTCCCGATAAACTTTTACCGGTCGGGAACCGGTATCCCGATAAATTTTTACCGTCGAAACTCGGACCGGTAAAATCACGCAATCGTGCAAAAAAAAAAAAAAATGTTAAAGAAGAAATCAAGATTATCACAATAATGAAGCGGAATTCAAATAAAAACGGGGCAATTAATATCATTTACTTTAAAGAGTGGTTATTTTCGAGAAATTCTTGGTTCGTTAGGCTACTTCGTTTGACAGTCAGAAATTGAACAGGAAGCGCAACATTGCAAGTCATTTGAACGATATTGTCGGCGGATGTGCACACAATGTTAGTCCGATACTCCAGGGGAGTTGTCTGATGGATCTTTGTATGATCCAGCTGATGAGCCAGTGCATTCAAAAAGTGGCTCAAAATACGTTTTTTGGTCATTTGCACCATTTAAAAATGTTTTGATATTCTACTTACATGATTTCATGGCGTTTGACAGCCGAACAGAAACAAAAATGAGCCCCAAAACAATGAAAACAACTACTCAAAACATCGATAAAAAACGACTACATCGCTCCCATTCGCTCAGTATACCCTGTGCGCAAGTTACGCCGGGTCTCTTTTTCTTTGGCGAGATTCATCCGCCGGCCGGTGGAACTACGTTAATTCATCCGCCATATGTTATCGTAATACTGCACACGCACATTTGATCCATAAATAGGCCATGTGCGTGTGCAGTATTACGATACCGTATGGCGGATGAATTAACATAGTTCCACCGGCCGGCGGATGAATCTCGCCGAAGAAAAAGAGACCCGGCGTAACTTGCACACAGGGTATACGTATACGAGCGAATGGCAGCGATGTAGTCGTTTTTTATCGATGTTTTGAGTTGTTGTTTTCATTGTTTTGGGGCTCATTTTTGTTTCTGTTCGGCTGTCAAACGCCATGAAATCATGTAAGTAGAATATCAAAACATTTTTAAATGGTGCAAATGACCAAAAAACGTATTTTGAGCCACTTTTTGAATGCACTGGCTCATCAGCTGGATCATACAAAGATCCATCAGACAACTCCCCTGGAGTATCGGACTAACATTGTGTGCACATCCGCCGACAATATCGTTCAAATGACTAGCAATGTTGCGCTTCCTGTTCAATTTCTGACTGTCAAACGAAGTAAAGAACCAAGAATTTCTCGAAAATAACCACTCTTTAAAGTAAATCAATTGCCCCGTTTTTATTTGAATTCCGCTTCATTATTGTGATAATCTTAATTTCTTTTTTAACATTTGATTTTTTAATTTTTTTTCGGGGCACCGTTTCCGATATAACGAAACCGGGTCCCGATTGAAACGGTCGGTAACCGGTGTGATCGACCGAAACCGACTCAGCCTTAATTCATAAACTCACTGATCTAGTATGCCCCACTACATGACATGTCTTTTTTGACGAGAAATCTCGGGCCCCGAAGTGAAAGGGTTAAACGCTGTGTTCAAAAATTTTTGCAACGGTTGCTGAAAAGCATTTTAAATTTTAAACAAAATTAGCGTCAAAAAGACATGTCATGTAGTGGGGCATACTAGATCGGTGAGGTTATCATAGTTGCCAGAAATATATTGATATTTCTGTAATAACAAGCCAAAAACACATATTTTCATGTATTTATGACTGCCAGTAACTGACATTCCGTAATCTTCTTTCATTGGAGGATGACGCTGTTATTGGCCCGCACGACGGGCGACAATCGTAGCGTCTAGCGCTAGAAGGCCGACAGTAAAATATTTCAGTAATAATGTCAGAGGCCATGAAAGTGCTAGATTTGTCGATCTAGCATTGAGTATGTATACTGTGCGATTGAAATGATGTGTGTGGCATGTAAATGGAAAAATAGGAATAGTTTTTATATTTCCAATACAAATATCATACATGAAGAAATAATTATATTGCTCTAATGGAATGAGAAATAGCCAAAGATAATAATAAAGATGATGCTGATTTTTAAGCACTGCTTTGTAAGTTTGCTACAATTATTTTGGTGCTTGCCTTTTTTGAGTGATTTTGTCCATGTGCAATTGATGTTCGAAGGAATTACAAACATTTAAAAGGTTCTAGAGTTATATATCAAATTTGAAGAAAATGAAACTTTGAATAAAATCAATACTTTTCAGTTTGCAGGTTTGACGGACTATGTGTACGGGGAGGAAAGCAACAAGTTTACAAATGCGGCTGGGGAAAGCATAACGGTCGCCGTGCAGTCAACAGCAGAAGAAACAAGAGACCTCCTCACAAAAGTACTAGACGGGAACACGGTTGCAGCAACGCTACTAGCGCAGGCTGTCCACACAGATTTAATGGAGAATCAGCTGGAGCAGAGACTCCTTGAGTTGACCTTTGACCTGGACATGGATAACATTGGCATCTGGATAGATCCCATAGGTAAGCACAGTACCCAGTGGGGATTACACATGGGGAGGGGGGGGGGGGGGGGTGTTTCACAAAGATAATAAGTTGAACTTAAAATCATAGTAGGCCATTTGTAGACTTGGAATAAAACATATTCAAAAGCAAAACAAAACAAACAATTATCTGGGAGACTCTTTGATAAATGATTGTTTGTTATCCAAATTTATGCCTTTTAAAAAGAACTTTTTCAACAATTTTACAAAGAAACTTATACTTTCCAAAATAGTTAAGTTCAACTTTTAATCTTTTTTCATAAGACAGGATAACCAGTCTAGTATGAAATCTAATAATATAACCAATATGTAATGATCAATATAACAATGTTGTTCATCTTTAGACAGCACAGCAGAGTACATCAAAGGCATAGAGGATGAATCGCCAGAGAGTGGTGTGTATCAGCATGGCTTACAGTGCGCTGTGGTACTGATTGGGGCCTTTGACCGTGAGACGGGGTCACCAGTCTTGGGCACCATCAACCAGCCCTTTGCCAGCCAGAATCCCGAGACAAAGAGGTGTGTGATTTCTCTCATATGCGCATTACCATACTTCTGTGTGTCGCAGACACTGCATAGACAGTGCATGGGTGGCAGGTATCATAGACTTGCCAACACATGAATTGTCTATGTGCGATGCCGGTATTGTCGCATAAACAATCATCGCTCACAGTGCATACAAACATATGGGTACTTGACTCATTGAACAGTTGTCACGTGATAGAGATTTAGAGCGCAATATGGAGGCCACAGAGACTGGAGATATATGTATAAAGACTAGAGGGCCTGCATCACTAAGTAATGCTGGCTTTGTTAGCTAGCTAAGCTCATTGCCGTCCAACGATAAGCACCCGCGCCGTACCTTCTGGTGTGTGCTCGCCTATGGCTGGCTACGCGGTGCGTGCGCCCATTGGATCATGTATGTACAGCATTCGCTTGAACGCATGATCTATGATCACCCCAGTGTGTACTATCATATGTGTGATCATATGTGTGACACAGACAGAGATTGGAGATATAAAATATATATATATACGAGGGGCGTTCAATAAGTTCATAGCCCAACCTTGAAGGAGTCAAGTTGCAACATCGATTAATATATACAGGTGTTCTTTCATCCATATAATACCGATGTACAGCCAAGAGCTTTTCGGCATTTTTCCTGAGGGCCTCAAGGGCCTCCTTGAAGATGTCTCTTAAAGACCTCTCAAAAACCTACATATTGGCAGATTTTGTCTCATTATCCTCCTGAAAATCACAATCTTGGGATTGTTTCTTCATATGTCAGAAGAGATCTATCGATACCAGGTTTGGGGGATAAGGAGAAACCATCAACAAACCAATCCAGCAGTTATTAGCTTTTCAAAAGTCACCTGGCTCTTGTGAGCAGGCACATTGTCCTCGAGCAGCACATGTCTCTCATCAACTTGCATTGCTTCATTTTCCAAGTGACTTTTAATGAACATTGCATCAATAAAAGCCTGTCTAGATCAGCAACAGAATACAACTGACCTGGCTTTGCACCACTGACCATGTGAAGGATGCAACATTGCATACACAACATTAAGTAACCCAAATTCCTGCTCCTTCATGGTTGGGCTATGAACTTATTGAACGCCCCTCGTATATATATAGAGAGATTTTAAAAATATGGATTACAAATATAGGAAAGCTAACTTTGCTTTCTACAATGTTTCAAAACTGTATAAAACATGTTTGTATTCAAACATATAAACGAAACTGACTAGAAATATTTTAAATGATAAAAAATGAGTCAAGAAAAATAGGCTTCGCCGGGAATCTAACCCGAGACCTCCGGATTGCTAGGTACTCAACCATTGAGCCACGAAGACTTTTGAATAAGGGACGTTCCCATGAACCCTTTTCATTGCTGGATTAGTCAGAAGCTATATAAACCGGGCACTAACCCAAGGATAATTAAATCAACTTTTCTAGAGAAAGTGTGCAGGATCACACGAAGTGATGCAGCTTTCTATTAATTTAGTTCAAACATATAACAGAAACTGACTAGAAATATTTGATATGATTGAAAAATAGCAAAGAAAAATAGGCTTCGCCAGGAATCGAACCCGAGACCTCTGGATCGCTAGACCGGTGCTCAACCATGGAGCAACGAAGACGTCCCCACGAAACCCTTTTCATTGCTGGATTAGTCAGAAGCTATATAAAACATGATTGTGTCAGCAGTGCAAAGGTGCCTTTTTTTGTTTGAATATTTTTCTTACAAAAGATTTTCATGATTGATAATAAAAGTCATCATAATCTCTTCATTGTTTTTTAGCTGGACAGGCCGCTCGTTCTGGGGAGTGCACTACAAGGATATATGCTACAACTCCCTTCCCTCTCCTACGGATAACATGCCCACCCCCACGGAGGACAGTGGACTGTCCTTCGTCATGAGCTCCAGCGAGGATGCACACATCAAGGATGCCTTGTCTGCAATTGGGACGGTCCACTTTGCTAGCGGGGCGGGCTACAAAGTAAGAGAATATTGGTATCATTCGTCCAAGTACCCTTCAAATGGAGGAATTGTTTGACTCGTCAATATCCTGTGTACATTTTTGTTTATCTTCAATTGCTCAGTAATAATAACACAAATAATATGAACATTTCTATAGCACAGCTACTATAAATTGATAGTCTATCGTGCTTAATAATACAAGTTAAAGGGATCTAGTAACTTTGTTGACGTGTGCAAAAAGTGATAAATGGTTGGTACAATGTATATTGTTGTTATCTGATATGTCCACAGGGTATTGTGTGAACATTTCAAGTCAAATGGACGTTATATGGCCGAGTTATGAGCAAAAAAAAAAAAAATTTGCGGTCCAGTGGATAATTTAACATCTAAACACTTCAATCGTAAATATCTTTTTAACGAAAGGGAATTTGAAAAACTGAAACCTGTACCATGCTTTTATTGTTAATACGAATACAACAAGGTATGAGGGAACCGCTAGAATTCAAATTGGATTTTGAGGATTTGGACAATGTTACTAAGTCCCTTTAACAATACTTAATTTGTAAGTTCACAAGTAAGAAACTCATTGATGATGAGTTGATTTTGGCGTGACATGGTTTCTCCATAGATCCCAGACAGCCAAACATGAGTATAGTGACTTCTTATTAAAGGGAAACAAGATAAGTGGCCACTTTAGACAGGTGACCTCTTAAGACAGGTTCTATAATAGTGTATTTCTCTTCAGCGGTCATTGACCACTTCAGGCATGTTGGTTGCTGTAGACAGGTGACCGCTGAGAAATGTTTGACAGTCCTGAATGGGTATGATTAATGCAATTCTATAAGTAATGAATCAAGCCTCAACACTAACCCTTTTTCCTAATTCATGAATCAGTCTTCATGAATTTTCAGTCGCTCTATAACATGGGATTTATAAGCAAACAGTTGTCCCAACTATGAATAAAATCTCGCCCCTTTTCTTACGAGAAATGGGCCAGTATAACTACTTTTTCAGGGTAGGACATTCTTCATGAATTTTCACATTTGACTTGCCTGAACAGAAAAATTGACTCTCCAGAAAAAAACCAATGTAAAACAAGAGACAATTAAGCCCAATCTGCAGCGGTGTTATTGACATTTTAGCTATTATTTCTGCATTAAATGATACGTTTTTCATACTATTTCAGCAAGATTGATCGATTAGTTTGGCTTTTGGTAATTTTCCCAATAATGTTATTATTTGGCTTGAATGATTTAATAAAATAGCAAAATATATACAGTATATTTTCTTTATTGTTATTATCAGATGCTTTGCGTGATCGAGGGACAAGTTGATGCCTACATCCTAACCAAGGGGAGCACCTTCAAGTGGGACTCGTGCGGGCCACACGCCATCCTCGACTCGCTTTGTGGCGGCATGGTTGACCTCGCAAAATGGAGGTCGTCGACTGCAGACGATAAAGGTGGCAACTCTCCAGTAGAGGCGATCGGTCTGAAATACAACAAGCCGGACCGGGAGGGAGTAGCGGAGGGTGAGAGGTGGGCCAATGCTGGGGGTGTGATTGCGTACCGAAATGTGGAGGTCCTCGCGAGAATAAGTTCTGTGTTACGCAAGTGATACATTGTAACTTCTTACTTATTTATTTTTGCTAGACTGGAAGCTAAGCTTATTTGTTTCTCTTTACTGACTGCCTCCTTCAAATCTGAAGATTCTTGCATTTTTGTTGGTTGTGAAATGCAGATAAAGATACATACTAGTGGGCTGTGCCTACATGTTTAAACAAAATATTATTAAGTGAAGAGAGAGATGGTAATAGAGGAAGAGAGAGAAAGGGAGATCTAGAGAGTGAGAGAACAAAATGTGACCAAAATGTATATACATGTACATGGAGGGGACTGTTTCTTCTGTCAATACCACATTAAGGGATGCCTTGCATTTAGATTTGTAAATATTACTTTTAGGTGTACAGATTCCACAATACTGTGTCTTCTAATTGTGAGAAAAGAAATATATTTCAGAACTGAAATAATGTGCTTATATTTGCGAAATGAAAGAGTAAAAAAGAAAAGAAATGCATATTACCTTTGGTAGTGATCTAAATAATTCCGCAAAGAAAATCAGCTATATCTTATGTTCAATTTTGAAAAAAATGAAAAGAAAACTTAACATTCAAGATATTATGCATAATTGATGCTTTTCTGTACAGAATGAGCATACATTGTATATCAATTTAGAATCACTGCTATTTAATCAATGGAATTTAACTCATTTTGTGTCAAATTATAGAATATATTTTTCAAACATATTTTCTTGTTAACATTTCTTAATATGTATCAGCTATGTCGCTAATTGTTTCTATTTTGTATGAATCATACCATTTAAGCCGACCGTACACTTCACGATCCAATCTGATCTGATGAACGAATAAGGATCTGAATGATACTTCATGATTTAGATACACACGTTCCTCTATAGTTCAGATACGCACGTTCCGCGTTAGTTCAGATACGCAGTTGCTCGTCGGATCCGAAGCGGATGGTGTAGTGTGCGATGGGCTTTAATCAAATTCAAATGTAAATTATAGTGGTCATGTTGATCTATATCTAATGAGCTACGTAGTCTGTGTTTGTAACTATCGCAATATTTATGTAATTCATTATTCAAAGTCGCAGTAGTTGTAGTTTGTAAAGGTATTAAAGGGTAGTTCAGTTTTGGTAGAGAGTGCGCTGCACGAAATAATTTGTTTGTGAGATAATGAAAAACTGAGTGTAAAATTTGAAAGAGCATACATTTTTAATGGCAGAATAAATTTTATTTGATCAAAATCGGTTCAGAAACGGCTGAAATATCAATAAATATATCCGATCGTAATAAATCTGGGGCCCAGATATATTCGATGATTATTTTTAAAAATGACAAAAATGCTTACACTTTTTCAAAAATTTTCAAAAGAGGTTTTAAAATAGTTGTTGATGATCTCTCTATTTTATCATTATTTCAACAAATCATCACATGCATAATTTTGTATGAAAAATGGTTGAACCAATGCTTTTTTAGAGAGCACCCTCTTGTGTTTTAATGGCTCTTTTTTAATGATAACAGGCTTTTTACTTAGTCGTTTGTAATTTTCTATACCTTTCGACATGGTGGAGTTATAACTATTAGTTTGTAGTGTTATTGTGCAGGTTTTGGTTCCTAAAGCTCAGCCTTACCAAAACTGTACTACCCCTTTAAATGTGTATTCATAACTAATTGATTTTTATTGATAAGAATCTGAGAGGGAGTTGTGGTAAATCAATTTTCATGGGTTTTGTGCTTTCGGCAAGCGTGAAGTCTAAAATCTGCCCCAAAATGTGCATTATTTGTCTATGCATAATCATTGCTACTTGTAGAGGCTTGAACAGCAGGTTGTTAATGTAGATACATGTACAGTAATTACAATTTATTTTTAACATGCAAAGTAGGTACAGTGATATTATTTTGTGTTTTTTGGCTGCCAAGTTAACTACCCAAACATTGCTTTTATTTTGAATCTCTTCTCACACAAAATATTAATCTTATGAAAATAAGGAATTTTAGAGTACAGTCAACCTGTGTATAGTGACCACCATAGGCGTACCCAGGGGGTGTTTGGGGGTTCAAACACCTCCTTGCCAAAAAAATTACTGTTTTGGGGCCAAAGGGGGGTGTTCAAACACCCCCTTTTAGTTTTTGTCGGTCTCGGGTCCACTTTTAATGGGTCTCGGGTCGACTTTCTTTCGGTCTCGACCATCATAACTGCAAGAGATCAACTAGGCAGGTTGGCTGCTATAGGCAGGTTATATAACATATTTTTTTCTCACAGGGATTACATTTAGTGGTCACTATAGACAGGTTGGCTGCTACAAACAGGTGGCCACTTAGGCAGGTATGACTGTCCATAGTTTTTAATGCTCACCTTGGCTTGCTGATGTAAGTAAACTGCAACTGCCAACAGAATAGTCTTTCATTCTCACTTGAAGCATTGCCTTTACTAGATTTCCTTCATTATTATAGGCCCGGTCACATATCACCAGATAGTGTAAACAGATGCCCGATGAATAGAAAATTTGCGAAATCAAATTATCTGGTGGTGAAAGTGGTCTCCATTGCGTCATGCACAAAACATTCCGCGGGATAGAACAATGCACATCGCCTTATTAGGAGCAGACAAGAAACGCATACGAACGGAGATGAACGGATTGAAAATTGTACTCTCCATCACGCATTTGTTTACGCTATCCGGTGATATGTGACCGAGCCTTATTTAAGGGGTAGTGCAATACCAGTACTCAGTTACACGTTTATGATTGTCATCTATTTTTAGTCAATGCTTCTATCTTTATTAGTGTGTAAACTATGTATATTTATGCTTATGCGATTGTGAACACTGTGAAAGTACTTGTTAGCAAACTTAGATTTCAAGTAAGTTGAGTTCTCGTGATGGTCTTTAAACCTGTTCCCCGTTAGATTTTGCAACCCCTATAGAGTTAAACCAGGACTTACCAGGTTCCCTAGGCAATGGGTTAGCGCCTTGCATGCAGTACCTGGTTGGCTATGTACAAAGTCAATGAGAATTGTAGAATCTTGAAGTGATGAGTTTTTGAGTATCTGTCAATAAGTGAGTTTGACAGAGGTCTCAATCAAAACTTTATGTTAGTCTCATATACGAGGGGCGTTCAAAAAGTTCATAGCCCGACCTTGAAGGAGTCAATGTGCAACATTGGTTAATATTATATAGATGTTCATTTGTCCACATAATCCTCATCTCCAGCCACACACTTTTCTGCATTCTTCCTGAGGACCTCCAGGACCTCCTTGAAGAAGTCTCTTCAAAACCCCTCAGAAACCTGCATATTGGTATCTTTAGTCTCATTATCCTCCTGAAAATCACAACCTTGGGAGTGTTTCTTCGTCTGTGGGAAACTATCTAACGATGCCAGGTTCTGGGAATAGGGAGGAAGCAGCAACAACCCCATCCCGCAGTCAATGGCTCTTGCAGGGTCACCCTGCTCTTGTGAGCAGGCACATTGTCCCGGAGCAGCACATGCCTGTCATCAACTTGCATTGCTTTAATTCCCATGAAATTTGTAATGAACATTGCAACAAGGAAGGCCAGTCTAGAACAAAGACAGAATACAACTGACCTGGCTTTGCATCACTGACCATGTGAAGGATGCAGCATTGCATACACAACATTAGGTAACCCAACTTCCTGCTCCTTCAATGTTGGGCTATGAACTTATTGAACGCCCCTCGTATAATGAGCATTACAGCTGTATATAATTTGATACATCAAACCATATATTTTAAATTAATCAAACTTACATGTTTATCTATTGAGTTCTGGTACGTCTAATCAGGGTATTAAAATAGTTTTGATATCAAATGCTTGCTTTTAGGTCTACAGTATGTGTATATAGCATTTATTGTCTTTTTAAAAATTGAAATCATAATGTTGCTATATAAGTATGTTTAACTTTTTATTTTGGATGTTTCCCTCAGAGGCTGTCATACTGTTTATGTTTTTAATAAATTTTGTCATAGAAAGGCATTTTGCTGTGAATGTGTGTCATTGATTTTGGTATGTGACTGGCTATAGCAAAAACCTGCACTTGTTGTTCATGTTTTGAAGAAATGGGCATTTGAAGTTCACATAATGTGTGTAAAAAACTTATGCTTGTAAAATTGAAACAATCCTATTTTCGCCAATTATTGACCAATTTGTTAGAACAAAGCATCAAATGAAAGCTTGTGATGAGGCCTTTCTAATGCTATGAAAATCGACATTTTGATTTTTACTGACAAGTGCCGGGTTTTGTTATAGCCGGTCACATATTCTACGGCATATTGTACTACTGTATCAATTCTTTGCTAGGTACCCGGGGGGGGGGGGGGGGTCACTCCCAACATGACTGGCTACCCACCTGCGTCAAAAAAAAGCGTCAAAAGGGCATCATTTTCAGCTATACGGCGGCGTCGACATTTTCCTTAAAAAAGGGGTGGTTTTCAGCATTCATCACACTTAAGGGTCCCTTCAAAAGAAAAGAAAAAAAGTAACAAAAGGGTACAATTTCAGGTGCACAGGTTTTCGATGTGGCGCCATTAAAGGAGGGGGGTAATCCCGGCTTTGATTCAGGTTTATAGCTTTAAATATGTGCCTTTATTGATATACCACACTTTTTTTCAAAGAAATCCTTAAGTTGGGAAAAAAAGGTAAATTTCATGCAACTTTTTTGCTTTATTACGCTTCGGCGTTCCATGCTCCTAAAAAAAGTCATTTATAGCAGAGCGGGAATGTGCGCACGTGTCACCCGATTCATGACATCACATGCAGACCGCAATGCGGAGGAATGTGCATTGTTTACATGCAGAGCCTATGACTTGCTTATAAAACAAACTCGTTTTTGCTTGTAAATTGAGGTTTTACTGAAAATGCTTAAGAATTGCTAAGAAATGAATTGTAGCAGGATGCAGCTACACATCTGAGTGTATATCGTCCATGATATAAACCTGAACAAATGTTTGCAAATATTGAAACAAATGGAAATAATATCTCTGTGTAAATTAATTAAGAAAGAGCCATGTTATGGCTTGTATTTAAATTTTGGTTACGCATATGGATAAGTTCCTGTCGCTCTCAGTGAATGCTATTTGATTCTTGAGGAGCGGCCGGGAGTATGGTTTGAGCCCCGTCTAGACGTAGGTCATGCTGTGAGCTGTATTAAAATTCTCTCGATATAGTCGTCTTGACCGCATGTCCTTTGACGCACGGGTTGATGCGCGTCACTTGCCACGGGGTGTTTAGTCACCTGCGCGGGGTAGGTTCCTTTGGTTCCTTGGTCCCTTGATTCCCCCGGGATCTCTGCCCGCGGTAGACCTATCGGGGTGCCCGCGCGACCTCTAGCGGGTCCCCTTTTCCGCTGCCCTTTGCTGCGCGGGGCGGGTTCCTTTGGTTCCGTTGGTTCCTTTGGCTCCCCCGGGATCCCTGTCCGCGGTAGACCTATCGGGGTGCCCGCGCGACCCCTGGCGGGTCCCCTTATCGCTGTCCTTGCTCCTGTTCCGTGGGGTGGGGGGGGGAGCCGGTCCCCCCCCCCCCCCCCCCCACCGACTTCCCTTTGGTTTTTACCTTCGGGCGTCTAGGTGGGGCGCCGGACAGTTATATTTTTTGTGGAGGTTTTCGCTTCCCTCGTCGAGTGAGGGTCGCGAGGCTGCAGGATGAGGCATCTGTTTGCGGACCAGGCGGGTCCAGATTCGTGTTCGGACGAGATCGCCAGGGCTTTAGGTTGTGTCCTGGCAGGGTCGCCACGACTCTTGTCTTATGGCTTGTTTGTTGTCTACTACTATCTCCCCTAGGCCTGTGTGGATCCGGCCCGGTTTGAGCCCGATCTCAGGGCATAACGTTGCCTGTGGGTCTGGGTTATGCGCCGGGATCCGTTGCGATGGCCAGTGGGCCATTGTTGGTTTTAAGCCACGCGATCGGCGTTGTTTATGTTGTGGACAAGGAGTTGTATCATAGGGTCAGCCTCGTTAAGGCGGTTACTCATCAGTTCGATTCCCCTTTCTCAGTCGAATGCTCGTGTGCACGGATGGCGGGTTGGCCATTGCATTTAAGACAGTTTGGCTTTGATAGGGTGGTTAGCCAACTTGGTATCCCAACGTTCTATACCTCGTTTTCCGGGGGAGGACTGAATTTTCCGTGGACACAGTCGGGGTTTTCTTCTTCCTCAGCCCCGTTGCTGTGTAACTAAACCTGATCCGGTGGCGTTGGTTCCCTTGCGTACGAGGCTCCCCGGCTGATATTGTATCTCGGTTTTTTGCCGTTCTAGATGTCCCTTGTTTCAGCATGGAGTCTTCCATTCATCCCCACGCCCCCGTTCGCCTAGGCTGTTGGCAGTCTCTCGGTTCCCAGGTTGGGTTGCGGTCAGTTCAGTGCCGAGGCCTTCTCATTTGGCCTGAAGTCCTTCTCCAGGGACCCCTTTCGGCAGGTGTCGGTGGTGCCAGGTCCCCACGATCTCGAGGAGTCCGGATATTCTCTTTTCAGAGGTCGTACTTCGTCTGCTCCTTGCAGAGATACTCAGTTGGGTCAGGTCGCTAGGTCCCTCATCATCGAGCTGAAGTCACGAGTGATTCCTTCGGGTGGTTCAGATGCCTTCCGTCGCCTACGCATGAGGCTGTTGGCTCCGGCGGAGTCTTGGCAGGTTCCCGGCCTCCTCATCAGCTTGGTGGTCCTAGTGCCGGTTGTCGTTTCTCCATCCGGTCCCTACAAATGTTCCAGATGCAGGATATTTGGGGGGTTTTTCTTCCGCCCCTCCAGGGACGGTCGGTCGGGGTTGGGTTCCCGACAGTCCCATGGTCGTTGCAGATATAAGCTGGCGGGGGGGACGCGAGGCCGTCTCCTCCCGTCTCAATGGCTCCTTCTCCCCACGGGCTTCAGGATGTTTTGCGGGGGGTCAATTAAGTCTTAATGGACAATAGATTCCTTGAGAGTCATTTATCTGGCTTATGTGGGGTAGCTCACATGAAATAGTGATACACATGATTGAGGTGACCTAATATGTATGTAGGTTTCCTATTATTGATGGCACTAACATTAGCAGTGTATCTGCGGTATTCGTCATGGCGCTCTATTTATATGAGAATGGGGTTATAGTGACAATATTTGGCTAGTATTGTAGTGGTGGAGTTTGCAATTTGAGGGCCAGAACATGGCTCATTTGTTGTTTTGCCTATGGTAAAGGAAATGCAAGTATTTGGTAAATGCTTGCCAATTGCAAACTTAATAATTTTATTTGAATTATACTGCATCGAGAGCCTAGTTCCCGAATCATGCAGGCGTTTTGTTTACGACGCCCATCTTCCAGGTCTCTGGTACCGTCCTGGGTCTCGACCGGTGTTCTCAGGCCTTGGTCCGTGCTCCAGGTTGAGCCTATGTTGAGGGCCTCCCTTGGCTGGAGCCGGCCCTGCCGGTCTTCCTGCTGGCGTTGGCCCTGACCCGAGGCGGAGTACCTGGCGCACCTTGTTAGCATTAGGTCAGGGCTGGTAAGAGATGGGTGGTGGTCGGCCCTTCCGTCCAAGGGGGCTTTTTATTACTGGGAACCCAGTTTTTTCCCCAGCCGCCGGCCCGGGGTCACAAGACCCGGGCAATGGCCGCGTCTGGGCTTCCCTTCGTTAATGGTGCTGGCGATTCTCACAGCAGGACATGATACGCTTGTTTTAGTCACTTGTCCATGCCCACGAGTTCCGGGCGATGGCCGACTCGTGGGCTCTCGTTAACGGAGCCCCTGTTGGGCGAGGTTCTACGGGCTCCTTGCTGGGCGTCGCCAAATGCGTTCGTCTCATGTTATCGGCGAGACGTGGTGGCCGGAGGCCCGGTCCTTGCTGAGGCGGTTCTGGCGGCTGGCCCTATGTAGATGTAGTCTGCGTTGTCCGACCCCTCCTCCAGTCAGTAAGTATACTTCCCGTATGCTATTTGTGTGGGTCAGGGATTATACAAATGTTGAAGGGGGTTGGTTAGGGATCTCGATATGGATTAAATGAATCTTAGTGATTTCATTATCCATTAGAGATACTAACCAACCCCCTTCATAAATTCCCTCCCGTCCTCCCCGCGTCGGTAGTCGTGCGCGTTTGAAAGAGGACAATGATGGCCCAGCGCCGGGTATATATAGGTGGTGTAGTCTCGGTCCAAGGCAGTTTCTTTTTAGGGTGGTTTTTAGCGAGTTGTTTTCTGTGCATCCAAATGGTGTACGTCTATGACCGAGCTAAACTGCGATTGCCTGCAGGTGACATCACAGAGATGACGTCATTTTTTGTTCGCCCGGGACTCAGTTTTTTTACGGGGGTTCCGAAAGTGAATTTACAAGTTGATTTTTTTATTTTACCGGGTTTTCCCACGAGGAAAATATGTTTGTATTAGTAATCTTCATGAAAATCTACCTTAGATACAGTAAAACCCAATTTTGAGGCAGTTTTCTTGTCACCATACCTTTAAGGGTAGGTTTTCAAAGCATTATGCCATTTAGGGGTGTAAATGTAAAAAGGTGCGATACGCCATTTAGGGTCCATTTCAGAGGTTGATGGACACGGGTGGGTAGCACTTGTGTATGAGAGTGACCCCCCTGGCTAGGTTCCTACTTTTTTACTACACCTGGGTTGAGAGCGGCAAATGTGGATAGAGTGCCTTGACACATGTGCCGAGGTTGGGAATCGAACCTACAACCCTTGTATTGAAAGACGAAGGCCGAACCAATACACCACAACACTCCCACAAACAACAGAAACAATTAGAATATTAATTATATAGCAATAATAAACTCATCATTTAATTGAGTGGAATGAATAATAAACAAAAATATCAAGATGTCCTCATATTTTCAACAGCTTTAAAGCCACTGAAAAACACACTCCCAAAGATGATGTATGATGATGATGATGATGATGATGATGATGCACTGTTCTCCCAGAGTGTCCTAGATCTAGTAAATTATTACCTCGGTTATCGGATACACACCCACAATCATCCCACCACTTAACGTGCAAATTTCTCCACTCCCTGGGGAGCATTTCAGCCATCTCGCCTCCCCCCAAAGTGGTGATGCCATTTGCATACAAAGTGGTAAAGATTTTCATGGTAAAACAAGGCATGACTTAAAGCCACTGAAAAACACACTCCCAAAGATGATGTATGATGTTCTCCCAGAGAGTCCTTGGTATCGTAAATTATTACCTCGGTTATCGGATACACACCCACAATCATCCCACCACTTAATTTGCAAATTTCTCCACTCACTGGGGAGCATTTCAGCCATCTCTCCTCCCCCCTAAAGTAGTGATGCCACGAACTTGCACTAGAGTTGTAAAGATTGTCATACGCGGGAATGTACAGCTGACTGGACCATTTTCTTTAGTAAATGTGGATATGTCAACCTATAGTTACTAAATCCTTTTCAGATATGTTCTAGTTATTCTAAAACAAATACAATCATGACTCATGACTGAGTTATTTTTTGTCTCCAATTTCTGTTTGGATATTAAGAATGTGTTTTGTTTTGAAAAGAGGAGATAGAGCATGAAGATAAAGATACTTTTGTCAGTAAGAGGAAAACAAACCAGGGATGAAAAAGATGATAGAGTTACTAGATTCCTCTAGTAACATTGTCCAAATCCTCAAAATCCAATTAGAATTATAGGGGTTCCCTCATACCGTGTTGTATTCGTATTAACAATAGAAGCATGGGACAGGGTTCGGTTTTTCGAATTTCCCTTTCGTTAAAAAGGGTTCAGATGTTAAAACTATCCACTGGATAGTCGTAACCGTGTGCAAAGTCAATGCAATGAGTAAGTAAATATCACTTTGTATTTTTGCTCATTACTTGGCTATATAACCTCCATTTAACTTGAAATTTTCTCACAATACCCAGTGGACATATCAGATAAGAGTATACATTGTATCAACAATTCGTCACTTTTTGCACATGTCAACAAAGTTACTAGATTCCTTTGAAGCCCATTTTATTTGCTCTCACAATTGTCACACTAATAAATTCATGTGTCGAATTTGTTCATATTCCAGTAAAAAGTTGAAATACTGTACCAAGTTCATCTGATCCCATTTTGTTACAGGATTGGCTTGGGTAAATATTTACTTTGAATATTTTTTCCATTTCGGTCTTTCATGAACTTGCTGTATTATTATTGTATAGTGATTCTGGCAAGAGAACAAACAAATTCATAAAGACATGATAAAAGGGATCTAGTAACATTTCCACAAAACTTACTTAGAACTCTAGCAGTTCTCAGGAATGAAATAACTATGTGGGAGTATGTCAACCGTGTGACAAAGTTAGTGCAATATGAGCTACCATGGAGTTCTCACACATTACTCAGTTAGCAAGTCAGATTAATTGAATACATACACATTTGATCAACTCTTTGTAAGTTTTTGCACATTTATCAATAAAGTTACTAGATCCCTATCAAAGGGAAGCTAAATGCTTAGTTTGCTTTATACTGATACTAATATGAGCATAAGAGGTGTTGTGGCACAATCGGATAAGTGCTTGACTTCCGATCTCGGGGCCCGAGTTCGAACCCAATCGATGCCCCGGCATTTTATGTCCTTCAGCAAGGCATTTAATCCACCTTGCTGCTCTCTACCCAGGAGTATAAACGGGTACTTGGTCGGGTGATAAATTAGCCTGTAGCGCTCTACATCATAGGGCAGCTTGGACTAGTATGCTCCCCTGGGAGTTGAGATGGTGCACAAGATAATTGTGCGGGTTTGAACTGTACCTGATGACCAAGGGTAATAATGCACCTCTGAATAAATGCTATTTTTAATTATTATTATAAATCCTGTCACTTCTAGGCCCCGTTGCAGAAAGAGATACAATCGATTAAATGAATCTTAGTGATTTCATTATCCATTAGAGATACTAACCAACCCCCTTCAACATTTGTATATCCATTTGGATGCACAGAAAACAACTCGCTAAAAACCACCCTAAAAAGAAACTGCCTTGGACCGAGACTACACCACCTATATATACCCGGCGCTGGGCCATAATTGTCCTCTTTCAAACGCGCACGACTACCGACGCGGGGAGGACGGGAGGGAATTTATGAAGGGGGTTGGTTAGTATCTCTAATGGATAATGAAATCACTAAGATTCATTTAATCCATATCGAGATCCCTAACCAACCCCCTTCAACATTTGTATAATCCCTGACCCACACAAATAGCATACGGGAAGTATACTTACTGACTGGAGGAGGGGTCGGACAACGCAGACTACATCTACATAGGGCCAGCCGCCAGAACCGCCTCAGCAAGGACCGGGCCTCCGGCCACCACGTCTCGCCGATAACATGAGACGAACGCATTTGGCGACGCCCAGCAAGGAGCCCGTAGAACCTCGCCCAACAGGGGCTCCGTTAACGAGAGCCCACGAGTCGGCCATCGCCCGGAACTCGTGGGCATGGACAAGTGACTAAAGCAAGCGTATCATGTCCTGCTGCGAGAATCGCCAGCACCATTAACGAAGGGAAGCCCAGACGCGGCCATTGCCCGGGTCTTGTGACCCCGGGCCGGCGGCTGGGCAAAAAACTGGGTTCCCAGTAATAAAAAGCCCCCTTGGACGGAAGGGCCGACCACCACCCATCTCTTACCAGCCCTGACCTAATGCTAACAAGGTGCGCCAGGTACTCCGCCTCGGGTCAGGGCCAACGCCAGCAGGAAGACCGGCAGGACCGGCTCCAGCCAAGGGAGGCCCTCAACATAGGCTCAACCTGGAGCACGGACCAAGGCCTGAGAACACCGGTCGAGACCCAGGACGGTACCAGAGACCTGGAAGATGGGCGTCGTAAACAAACCGCCTGCATGATTCGGGAACTAGGCTCTCGATGCAGTATAATTCAAATAAAATTATTAAGTTTGCAATTGGCAAGCATTTACCAAATACTTGCATTTCCTTTACCATAGGCAAAACAACAAATGAGCCATGTTCTGGCCCTCAAATTGCAAACTCCACCACTACAATACTAGCCAAATATTGTCACTATAAACCCATTCTCATATAAATAGAGCGCCATGACGAATACCGCAGATACACTGCTAATGATAGTGCCATCAGTAATAGGCAACCTACATACATATTAGGTCACCTCAATCATGTGTATCACTATTTCATGTGAGCTACCCCACATAAGCCAGATAAATGACTCTCAAGGAATCTATTGTCCATTAAAACTTAATTGCCCCCCCGCAAATCATCCTGAAGACCGAGGGGAGAAGGAGCCATTGAGACGGGAGGAGACGGCCTCGCGTCCCCCCCGCCAGCTTATATCTGCAACGACCATGGGACTGTCGGGAACCCAACCCCGACCGACCGTCCCTGGAGGGGCGGAAGAAAAAACCCCCCAAATATCCTGCATCTGGAACATTTGTAGGGACCGGATGGAGAAACGACAACCGGCACTAGGACCACCAAGCTGATGAGGGGGCCGGGAACCTGCCAAGACTCCGCCGGAGCCAACAGCCTCATGCGTAGGCGACGGAAGGCATCTGAACCACCCGAAGGAATCACTCGTGACTTCAGCTCGATGATGAGGGACCTAGCGACCTGACCCAACTGAGTATCTCTGCAAGGAGCAGACGAAGTACGACCTCTGAAAAGAGAATATCCGGACTCCTCGAGATCGTGGGGGCCTGGCACCACCGACACCTGCCGAAAGGGGTCCCTGGAGAAGGACTTCAGGCCAAATGAGAAGGCCTCGGCACTGAACTGACCGCAACCCAACCTGGGAACCGAGAGACTGCCAACAGCCTAGGCGAACGGGGGCGTGGGGATGAATGGAAGACTCCATGCTGAAACAAGGGACATCTAGAACGGCAAAAAACCGAGATACAATATCAGCCGGGGAGCCTCGTACGCAAGGGAACCAACGACACCGGATCAGGTTTAGTTACACAGCAACGGGGCTGAGGAAGAAGAAAACCCCGACTGTGTCCACGGAAAATTCAGTCCTCCCCCGGAAAACGAGGTATAGAACGTTGGGATACCAAGATTGGCTAACCACCCTATCAAAGCCAAACTGTCTTAAATGCAATGGCCAACCCGCCATCCGTGCACACGAGCATTCGACTGAGAGAGGGGAATCGAACTGATGAGTAACCGCCTTAACGAGGCTGACCCTATGATACAACTCCTTGTCCACAACATAAACAACGCCGATCGCGTGGCTTAAAACCAACAATGGCCCACTGGCCATCGCAACGGATCCCGGCGCATAACCCAGACCCACAGGCAACGTTATGCCCTGAGATCGGGCTCAAACCGGGCCGGATCCACACAGGCCTAGGGGAGATAGTAGTAGACAACAAACAAGCCATAAGACAAGAGTCGTGGCGACCCTGCCAGGACGCAACCTAAAGCCCTGGCGATCTCGTCCGAACACGAATCTGGACCCGCCTGGTCTGCAAACAGATGCCTCATCCTGCAGCCTCGCGACCCTCACTCGACGAGGGAAGCGAAACCTCCACAAAAAATATAACTGTCCGGCGCCCCACCTAGACGTCCGAAGGTAAAAACCAAAGGGAAGTCGGTGGGGGGGGGGGGGGGGCACCGGTTCCCCCCCCACCCCACGGGACAGGAGCAAGGACAGCGATAAGGGGACCCGCCAGGGGTCGCGCGGGCACCCCGATAGGTCTACCGCGGACAGGGATCCCGGGGGAGCCAAAGGAACCAACGGAACCAAAGGAACCTACCCCGCGCAGGTGACTAAACACCCCGTGGCAAGTGACGCGCATCAACCCGTGCGTCAAAGGACATGCGGTCAAGACGACTATATCGAGAGAATTTTAATACAGCTCACAGCATGACCTACGTCTAGACGGGGCTCAAACCATACTCCCGCTCCTCAAGAATCAAATAGCATTCACTGAGAGCGACAGGAACTTATCCATATGCGTAACCAAAATTTAAATACAAGCCATAACATGGCTCCTTTCTTAATTAATTTACCGTGGCAATTATCAAAAATTACGCTAGCGTCTAATAGCCCGGGGCGACACCCTGGCTAGCGCACGGATCGATCCCAACTACCTAAAGTAACGGGATCTCCTGGAAGCCACATCATAAAATCTATTCCCTCATACATTGTCGCACTGTCATGAGCAACGAGTATGGGACAAACTTCAAATTTAACTCTAAATATATACACACCAAAGAACCATATCACATAATGGTGACCCCAACGTGATGCGAACACGCAGTCTTCTGACCTGGAGTCAGAGGCGTTACCGCTGCGCCACGGCACCCCGAAATGTACATCACATCCCCCTGTACCACAGCACCAGGGGGAGCGCCGACAGAACGGACGAAACAGCCGCAAGACTAAGAGTACTTACCCACGGCCTGGTGGGAACTGGCCTACCGAGACCAGGTATCCGGGAATAAGCAGTAGCCCGTCCATCCTGGGTAGATATAACCAGCGTGGTATGGTCGTAAGCTGGACGACGCCCAGTAGGCTCCTGGATTCACTGCTGACCCACGTGCGTCAAAGGCCTCGGAACGAGCTGGCTACTCCTGCTTGTGAGAGGACTTATTGGTAAAGGTGAGAAGTGGCCCGGGGAATAAGATCTTTTACCGTGGCGAACCCCAGCTAGCTTTAATATAGCTTAATTATCTAAAGCTGGGGTTAGTCGGCCTTACCGTACCGCCTGCGACTTACAACCGGGGATAGCACCTAGGCTGGCGCAACGGTCCCGGGCCCTGCAGTGATAGGGGGACCGTCTTCAGGATCACCCTACAAACCTTAAGCCAAGGGATCACCTGGGTGCCACAACATAGCCTCGCCCAACCGTGAGGCGCGAAAGGCAAAACGGGAGTGAAAATCCATTCCCCCTGGTCCCAACTCAACTCGAACCGGGGGAAGAAACCCGGCCTCAATCGCCCTGACTCGCGATCCTCGCTACCCGAGGCCAACGAGAGGGCAGCACAAGACCTAGCTTAGATACCACACACAACAAACTCACCTGGGTGTTACATACATTGTCTTGCCCACCTGTGTGGCAGAACGGAGTTCCAAAAAACCCATACCCCCCCGGTCCCAACACACAGCGAACCGGGGGAAGGGAATCCGGCAACAAATCTCTGAGCCTAGCCCCCCCGCGGGGCTGCGGCGCGGAACGAGACACCCCCCCCATCTCGGGGGGGGGGGGGGGGGGGGCGGAGCGCTGCTGCAAAGGCCCCCTCCGAGGGGGCCGCGCTATAAATAACACGAAAAAACGGCCGAAGCGCTGATTAGATTTCCACCACCGTGGTACTCAACTCGGTCACATTCCTATCGGTTTCTAACAATTCTATCAACTACTGACAACAATCCCAATTGTGTTAACTGACCCCGAGGCCCAGTGCTACCACCGAGAGAGGGGCTAGTAATAAGGAAGTGACAACAATAATACAAATCTAGACGATGCAGGTTTGAGACCTGAAATATCATACCGCTTGTCAGCCTGATAAGCGGTTTACTCTAAGCGAAGGAATCACGTCATGGGACTTACCCCTGGTCCAGAGGGGACTGGCCTCCCTCGGTCAGGAATCCCGGGAGAAGAAGTCACTCGTCCATGCTGGGTGCGACGTTTCGAGTGCACCGGGCGCGGTGTCCCGCGCCCGTCAAAAGCTATGGAAAGAGCGGACTTACCCGGCTTGCGAGAGGACTTACGTGTGCGGTGAGAAATGGCCCGAGTCTTGAACTGCTCACCGTGGCCAAAGCCGGACATCATAGGCGAATTACAAACCGGGGACAGCACCCCGGCTGACGCCACGATCCCCGGGCCCTACGATGATAGGGGGACCGTCTTCAGGGGACCCTACTAACCTCTAGCCATAGGATACCCCTGGGTGCCACAGCTACTGCTTCGCCCACCCGTGAGGCGCGAATTAGTAGAACGGGATTCTAAATTTGGTTCCCCGGAACCGACTCATTGAACGACCCGGGGGAAGGGAACCCGGCCTCAAACTCCCCGTCTCGTGGCCCTCGCCGGACGAGACCGACAAGACGTCCTCCCAACCATCATCCGATGTCATACCTAGATGCACAAAGGAACAAGGTAAAGAAAAAACAAAGGAAAAAAGGAGGTTAACATCCCCCCCATAAACACTCAATTATTATTAAATTTTTTTTTTTTTTTTTAACAAAATAAAAAAAAAAATTTTTTTATTTTTATTTTATTTTATTTTTTTTTCAATTTTTTTTTTTTTTTTTTTTTTTTTTTTTTTTTTTTTTTTTTTTTGTCCCTTCGCGGGCACCCCCGCACTTTTTTTTTTTTTTTTTTTTTTGAAGTGTGGGGGGGGGGGGGGGGGGGGAAAGGGGAAGGGGGCGGAGGGCCAACAACCCCGACGCCACCTCCCCCCAACACATGTTTCAAACCATGGTGACCCCGATGAGGCACCACCCCCCCTCAACAAAACAAAGGCCAAAAGGACAAGCCCCGACCACGAGGTCGAGCCAGCACACACCACAACAAAGCCATAAAAACAAAATGGCGGGAATGCAAGAATACAAACATGACATCAAAAATAAAAAATAAAAACTTTCAACATCATTCATGAATCGAGCACAACGCCTCCGAAATGATTGACGGCCATAGAAAGAAAGGAAGCAACATTATACACGAGCCAAGACGCAAGGCCCCCCGAACGAGGGGGCCGAGCAAGCCCAAAAAAATCAATCTTATACATGACCCGAGGTATAGAGCCCCGAGAAAAAAATTTAACTGGGAGTGAAAACTCGGACCGAATCTCGCCCGTAACTCCGGGGGAACACTCCCACAGCGAGCCGTCCGAAAATTCACGCATGCGTCATTTTCTTAACCACCAACGGAGCGCCAGAAAAACCTAACAAAAAGCTCCGAAAATGGTCTCAATATCGCTTCTGACAAGGTCCAAGGACTTACAAATCAAAATAGGGTTATTGCGCTACACTGATAGATAGAAAAGGAACGGTCTTACTTTAGTTGTAGACTGCTACGAAAATTCTTAGAATCAAATGCAAGAGCGCGATTTCTAGCGTGACTGTCTCTAAGGCGTCGCAAATTGAAAGAGGACAATTATGGCCCAGCGCCGGGTATATATAGGTGGTGTAGTCTCGGTCCAAGGCAGTTTCTTTTTAGGGTGGTTTTTAGCGAGTTGTTTTCTGTGCATCCAAATGGATATACAAATGTTGAAGGGGGTTGGTTAGGGATCTCGATATGGATTGTAAGTTACGATTGATCGTAAGTCAGAAAATGTACGCGTTTCAACCAATCAGATTTGCGCATCTAGAACACGTGATCTGACTAACGCTTAATTGCAACTTACAATCGATTGTATCTCTTTCTGCAACGGGGCCCTGGTCATTTATTTCCTCTTGGGTATCATCATTGGGGACCCGGTAGGAGGGGAAAGCCTTAATGTGAAGGATCTTCTCAATGCACATGAGCCACTTGGAAGGAATGCTCCCCAGGGAGTGGAGATGGCGCACACAATGTGTGCTGGTTTGCATGACCTATGACAGGGATAATAATAGTGTAAAACGCTTAGAGATGATATTCTATCATAATAGGCGCTATATATCTAACCTGTTATATTATTTTTATTGAAATAAATGTATTTGAGACTACTCTTTTCTTATTTTTACCGCCCTCTGGAGGCTGCCAAGTTTGTAAACAATCCGCATTAAAATGACGTTGCATACATACTCAACAAAAGCTGGTTACGTAACCACTTGTGTTGCCTCGGCTGCTACGTCAGTGGTTATGTAATCCTCTTAGGTCATGTCATGTCAGCCTCCAGTGGGCATCATTATTCAGTTCAGAAGACATTTGTGTGAGACAATTTTTAATTTGGACATATTTGTACATGTAAACAAATTTGCCCGAATAGAAAATGTTTTATACATGTCTTATACAAACGTTCGTCTGAACTAGCAGTTATGGCAGAGAACAAAGGTTATGAAGTACACACACACATTCACTTTTGTTTATTTCGTCATTCAATTCTTTTTCATGACATAGAACTTATCAAAATAATGTTAAATAATATGGTCACACACACACACATACACACATACTTAAACACACACAAATGCACTCACACACACCCACAAGAACGCACTCACACACACCCACACGAACGCACACACGCACACACACACACACAGACACACACACACACACACACACACACACACACTATAAATACGGACAAACATACATACATACTTGTAAGGTCAGACATCAAAGACAAAACAAAAAAAAAAATCAAATTTACAAACGTGATATTATGTTTTACATAGTGCTTCTATGTCTTTTCCATTTTAATATTCCATCCTCAATAAGCAGTCAAAAATAAACAAAACCATTTTCTTTTGTTGTAATACACCGAGCGATAGGCTTTTGTCAATATCCACCGAATAGCATACACATGTATACACATAACCAGCCAGCACTAGGGTTCCGGAGCACGACATATAAAAACAGTAGGTATACAGTCTGTTCAACAGTTATTATCATTACATGTACACATTAGGAATTCCAAAGACCTTTTCAATATTTGTTCTTTTGTCTCATATATAAAAGTATTTTCTTTTTCATGGTGGGATAAATAGATATAAGGACAATATTTTCCACATATTCATCTTTTTTTGTTGTTGTCTTCATCGTTTTACTTTGAATACAATAGTATGTTACAGTAGTCTTGCACAGTCTATACAATAAATGAAGTTTAATATGATAAACAGTTATCATGTTTCATATAAAAACAATCTTTGAGAATTGTGCAAGAAATGACGAAAATATTCAAAGACAAATATATAATTTCTGCTTGCAGGGTCACATGGCAGTGAGATGAAGGAATAAAACAAGTATAAAACTAAAATAAAGAAGACTTTAATATCTCCAGATAAAATTATTATATCCATCCATTTTGTTCTTTTGTACAAATATGCAAAATATATAGAGTGAAATAAAGATTAAGATAATGATGCTTATTCTTGCTTCAAGGCTGGAACATTTTTTGTAATTCGAGCATGATACACAATTGGTGCAAATATTAAACCAATCACTAGAAATTGTAATAAATATGAAATCAGGCATAATTAAGGGAGCTTCCTACACTTTGATCCAAAATTGCCAGAGTTGTTTCCCTTCAAAACAATATGCATGATATAAAAATGAATATTTGAGACAGTGTTTTTTTTAAAAGGATAATTCAGAAAGCAATAAACCAAAGAAGTAAGAAATATTATCATGCAGTTTTGTGAAATACAACATACCAGTTTACCAGTATGTAATTCAACAACTTTTATCATGATATAGACACAATTTGTTGTCAAAGTCAAAGTTTAACCAAGTGTAGAACAAAAAGAAGAGAAGAATATACTAAATATACCATTTATGGAAATAGGCAAATATATATAGATCATTTCACTTTCCGATTAATAAGCTACCTTAATGACGGACGACAAACCTCAAATGATGACATACCTTCAATGTAGGCAGTGCTTTTTCCAAATCATGAACAATAATGTGCAATCATGTTTAGTCATAAATGAGGCTTAAAAGTCAACGATAATCAATAAATCAGCTACTACTTTCAATCATCTAGAAATGGACATAAAATGTACTCCCCTCACATTCTTGGGCAAAGATTTGTTAAAAAAACAATGACACCGCTGTATTTGTGACACTGAAAGACGATCCAAGCTGTTTCTCCACAGTAACAAAGTAACATTATGCCATACACGTCCATAACTTGTTCAAATTTGACGTTTTATCAATTATTTTGATATCACTGCACGTATAAAGAAGATACACATTATATTATATGATCTCGGGTTCAGATAATATTAGATAGAAAATGCACAATGAATTAATGATTAAATAGATTCAATAAGTATTTATACTTTAATAATTCCATTCATATAATTTTTCTCATACGGTACCTGGAAAGAAAACCTAAAAACATTTTATAGGATGATTGTTATTACATTTTAGTTTCCACTGAATACAACTGCTGCAATAGGAACAAGATAACTGTAAAATGCATTAAATGTTAAATATTCATGTTGGTTTAAAGGGACTTGACAAACACCAATCTATTGCATCTTTTCCATTAAATTACCATGAAAATAGACAGGATATAAATTGTCTTTTCTTTACATAAACACACTCTTTACAGTCATAAGATCCTGAAACACATACACATGAATCAAATCCCTTTTTTGTTCATAAATATGCTCTTATAAAACATTATTTATACTGTTGCTTAGTAATAAACTGGACTGGTTCTGAAACTATTCAGACGGGGGGTCAAGAAAAAATGTGACATCGCAATCATATCGTTATCATGCGTGGTGTTGCTAGACCGTGGGTCGCTATTTTGAACTAGGCTAGTTTGTGTGCACTGCACAACGCTTAGCCAATGATGTGTAACGTTGCATGCGCAAGGTTTTTGCCCATGTCAACAAAGTTAATAGATCCCTTTAAAGATTGTCATGCATGGGTGCATACAGAGGATCACCATTTGGAACTAGGCTAGTTTGTGTGTACTGCAAAACACTGAGCCAGTGTGTACCATGCATTGTGCGCCAGGCCTTAGCAAGATGGCACCGTGCATCTGATTTACGATCTACCTTAAAGTATGTCATGCGGTTGCTAGACTGCGGGTCATCATTTTGAACTATAGGTTTAGTCTGTGCGCTGAGCCAACGCTGAGCCAATGTGTAGTCCGAACTACCTTTCATAACTATCAATGTACCAGACATGAGGGCCCGTATTCACAAAGGAGGTTTGTACAAACCATGGTTCAAACCGAGGTTTACATCTATGGAATGCCAATTGTAAACTGATGGAGAGAGAATGTGTACCATCAACATTGTTAACAAGTAAGGAATTTACATTCTCTCTCCATCAGTTTACAATTGGCATTCCATAGATGTAAACCTCGGTTTGTACAAACCTCCTTTGTGAATACGGGCCAAAAAGTCTGTCTGTTTATTACACATGAAATACACCAAAGCCAACAGGAATGAAAAGTTGTAACAATTCCAAAAGAGAGAATACAAGTGTTCACTGATTGTAAAAACAATTATTTCCAACCCACTATAAGTTGCAGCATTTATCAAAGGACGAATCGTTATTTCATTTCCGGTAAATTGTGAAAGCAAAGTGGCCGATGCAGCTTATCAGTCTAATGCTAATCCCATATTTTCAAACCCCTGATATCTACTGACAAGCATAAAGAGAGAAAAGATAAGTTTTATTCAAAGTTCCGCTGCCTTTAGAACACCCCATTGAATGTGAACCAGCGGAAAACTCGCCTTTGTCCGCAGAACATAAAAAAGAATAATGCTATAAATGCCTTATTCCATACTATTAACCCGTTCCCTTCAAGTTTCTGAAATCCCCATAGACTTTGTACACAACCCACCCGGTTCCCGTAGTCAAGGGGTTAACAAGTATAAAGAGAGAAAAGATATTCTAAAAGGAAAAGAATTGCCATAAATTGTGCAAGAAACATTTCCTCATATTTTCAAATATGATAAAATAGGATCTCTTGTTTGAAGAGTTTATAGTTAAATGACTGTACACAAAAATACCCCTTAACCCATGCGGGACCTTGGGATGTTGGGATCTAAAGAGGATGAGATAACAGTGGGTTAAAATTATACCCTTCCTCCAATATCTTTAGCATAGCCCACTACCAACAATTTTGTTGTAAGAAAATAAAAATCAAAAGACAAAAGCATTTGTATATTGTGATTAACAATGTCGTTCATTTGTGCAATAATTCATTACTGTACCATAGAGAGAGAATGTCACAGATTGTTGCAGTATAACATTTATATTTATAGAGGAAAGTATCTTCTTCACAAAAAAATAAATCTATACGATAGTTTACATTTCCCCCGTTTCACCAGTTCATATTGCACTACGAAGAGCGCAATGATGTGTGTCAGTCCCTATTCAAAGAGACACTTCTCGTCAAAACTTCTTTTCAGTCGCATTAATATTAAACAATTAAAACAAAGTCGAGTCTGTACCATTCCAATCAATCTCCTCCATAAAGATTCAATGGCTCGTTTGCTTATATTCACTCTGAAATATACCAACTACATGAAGAATGATATCAGCTGCTAGACTACAGAGCAAACCACTGCCCTGAGTTAAGAAATGACAGCTGAGAAAAAGGGTTGACAGATATTCAGAAAAATACATAAACAAGACAGACAGTTTGGTTTTTAGTCATCAAATACAACCCTACACCTTGCCATCTTCAATAAAAGATGATGGTTTCATTCATACAAAAAATGTTAGAAGATCAATTAATGGATATGGTGCTAGCGCGCGTTCCCAACTAAAGGAATCGCTTGTTGTTTTCCCTCGTGTATATATGCACTCCCGCCACCGCTACAAAATCACAGAGCAGAGAATGTTCCACCTAGTGGAGGCTGTTCTCCCGTCGGAAAGTCTCAATAAATAGTGTCGCTCCCACATTAGGTGCCAAATTCTCCACCACAAGTAGTGTAGCTTCGTCCCGTACCACGTGCTAAGTTTCCTACGCAGTCATTCTGCGTGAATCAAAAGGTCAAGTCGTGTTGCGCCCGTCGATACCTCGTGCTTCTTAAAAAGCTGAAAAGACATTGTTGTGGCCAAGCAATCTTGCATAAAATGCATTTCTGTTCAGTTGCGTACTCCTGCATGTATAACCTTAGCTATCTGCTCAACAAAATATTCTACTATTGATACGCACGTCGTGCTGCTAAAATACAAGCAATCATTTTACTTTCAAGTTCAATAGCTCCAAACCCCGCCTTCTACCCCAGTTTCATCTACAGACAAACATCATTGCGCTTTTTAATACTCCAAAGTGCTCAGTAGGCCATCCAATACATAGCAGCAAACAGTCATCTCTTTCCAATCGATACTCTCTAGCAAATCAACCGTTTCAGATTTCCTTGCGAGCAATCATCTGTTCTCTTTCGATACTCTTTAGCAAATCATCCGTTTCACAATTTCCTGCAAGCGTCCGTTTGCTTTCTTTTGATTCCCCTTTAGCTCCAGAGTTAAATCGTGCAAGCCATCACCTCTTTCCAAATGATACTTCAGAGCAAAAAATTTGCTTCAGAGGTACTGGTGGAAGCCATCGTCTCTGTTCTGAGCGAACTGTCTGCTTCAGAGTTTCGTGCAAACGTGCAACAGTCTCGTGGGTAGACCGCCCGAGTTCAGTTGGTAGAATTCTACAAGCTGGACGAGATCAGAAAAGCGAGTCCCACCGTCGTTGATAGTATAGCAATCTTCCATCTACCAAAAAAAAAAAAGAGAGACAAAAAATGTATAATTAATGGTTATAATCGATGATTAAGTGGTACAAATGAATGAAAGTTATTTCAATTGGTGTTTGTACATTATATGTATTTGTGGATTTGTTAACTATTCATGTCATATTTCCTTGTTTTCAAATGTTTATAATGAAGTCCAAAAGTCTGTATGAGCAACTTGCCAAATTAATTTTAATGTGGGATGGAAGAAATTAATTGAAATTGATGGATATGCAGGATCATTTAAATGTATCAATCAAACAAAAGAATTTAACAAATTCACTAATATTATTATTAATATTATTAAAAAAATTTTTTTTGGGGGGGGGGGGGAGGGGGCTGTTAACATTTGTCATGTACATATTGTCAATCTCTTTTATCCAATAGAACAATACTGCATGATTTAATTTGCTAAACAATTGGAGGGTTGCCAATTTGACGAGAGATCACTTACCATGTTGATCTGGTAGTGTTTGACCTTCTGGTTGTGGCTGAACGAGAGGACGAACGCGCCGGGGATTCGTTGGCTCTCGCGGATGAGGAACATGCCGTCGACCATCCCCTGCTTGGCGAAGAGGGCGTGTGTCTCGTCTCTCGTCAGACCGCTGTGGAACCACGACTGCGTCATGTGGATACCTGTGAGGATTTGAAACAAAGATTTGATTTAATTTGATTTCAGGGCTGAACGAAATAGCAATGTTAAGCTGAGATTAAACTAAGTAAGTATCATGGCGTGTTGAAGTAAATACTGGTATTCCTGCAACTAATGATTTTTTTATTTCGGCATCGAATGAAAGGTATGCTCTACTGTCAGAGCACGCTACGTAATGCTCTTCCAAATTAATCTCTCAGATTTTATTCTAGTTTGTCAGTTATCAATGCTCAGCTCTGACCAAATCAGTTCATCATTTACTTTGTTTTTTATTGAATTGAAACATGCTGTCATGCAGTATAATTGTAGTTTAGTTTATATCCTTGTAGGGATATAGAAAAGAATCTAACTTTCTGAAGGCTTAACAAGAAGACAGAAAGATACAAAATGAACCTGAGTTAATGGTGCCCCTCCTCACCGCTTCATGGCTGGAGTTGATGTGTTGGGGGCTACTGGACAGCTTAGAGTGGGGGCTGTTAGAGCCATGCCCCCCCCCCCCCGAGGGGGAAAGTTTAATTTATTATCAGTATTATCATGAATAACTAGAAGAAGAACCTACCTGAGTTGATGCCGCCCCTCCTCACCGCCCCGGGGCTGGTGTTGTGGTGTGACCGGGGGCTGGTGTTGTGGCTGGAGTGTCTGGGGCTACTGGACAGCTGAGAGTGGGGGCTGTTGGAGCCCCCTGAGGAGGATGACGGGGGAAAGTTGAAGCGGGGGCTGCTCGTCGTCACCCGCGGACTGATGAGGGGGCTGTCTAGTGACCTTTGACCTCCTCTTCTCTGTAAGATCAAACAAATTCAATAAATTAATACATTGAACAAATTATTGTCAAAATACATTTTCACTATGACACTATCATTACAGAAAGGCAAAGAAACGGTTCAAAACCAGAAAATAAACTGACTGAAAGAATGAATGTCAAAATACATATATATGTAAAAAGGGCCTTTTCAATATATGACATTGTCATTACAGAGAGACAATGGAACAAATGGATCAAATAAATTGATCATTCACTTTTCATCTCGTGATCTGTAGAGTGAAGAATAAGATACAACATTTTTCATGGTTGATGAAAACATGACATTTGTATCATACTACGGATATGAAAGTATAAACCAGTGAAATCTGAACGTTCCCAAACTGTATAAAATAATTAATTCTGGTCAGAGGGGTCTGTGAGAGGGGCAGAGAGAGACATCCGAGGCATGTCTCTGCAGCAATATGCATTACACAAAAAAGCAAATCATTTTCACAAACGTTTTTCCGAGACTCACCCTCCAGTTAAACTCCTCCTGCCGGGCGATGGCGATCGCCTCGCTGGGGTTGTTGATCACACGTCCCTGCGTCCCTGAGAAGTCCATTGCAACACGGTCTGAACAGTTCTTCACATTCTATTAAAAGGACAACCAAAAACAAAGAAGCTATTATAAGAAAATGTTAAACTTGAAGTGTTTTTTAAAATTTTTAAAACAAAATACAAAAATGGGAATGGCCATGAGTGCCACAGCTAATGACTAAGAAAACTTTTAGTTGCTTAATGAGCCCTATCATCCAACACAGACTTAGTTTGAAACTAAGCAAGTGTAGTTTAGTGTATTTTGCCAGGTTGTTTAGTACCACTTTAGTATTTAGTACTTGCTCTATAAAAATTAACAAGTAAAAAGCAAAGTTTGGATGACTCACGTGTAATAAAACCTCCTCGTTCTCCTCCCGCATCTTGATGCTTCGCTCCAGCGCCCTCTGGTAGTTCTCCAGGAGCTGCTCCCCGTTCTTGAAGAGCCGCAGCGCCGCCAGCCAGCACTGCCGCGTCTTCTCGTCCTCGCAGCACATCAGTCGCAGGTCCTTCGGGCTGAACTTTGAACTCTTTGTCTGTTGAATAGAGTGGGGAACGATATAAATGATAATCCATTCTTGTGATGTTGAATAGTGTGAAGAAAAATGATAATGATAATTGATTCTCATAATGAAAATAAATTGAATGGATTAATGTATTAAACAAAGAAAAATTATATAATTAAAATTATCTAAAAATAAAATGCAGCCAAGGAACAAAAAGACATACAAGGAATTATAAAAAATGTGCACTGAAAGCGTGTCCTTGACATATATATCATCTTTATTTAATAAGTCAAATATTTTCTTGCGTGTCTCGTGGCAAAGTAATCCCCCTGATTAACTCAAGGAAGACATAGAGTATTTGTAACTTGTACGTCTTCTTAAAGTGCACGAAGCAAGTAACCCCACTCCCTCTCTAGCTATTGCGATTCCCATAGACTCAACACACGGTACACAGTATACCTGCGAGCCATTGGTTAATTGAATTTAATCACACACTTGTGCGTCTTCTTAAAGTGCAAGAAGCAAGAAACCCCACTCCCTACCTAGCTATTGCAATTCCCAGTATACCTGTGAGCTATGGGTTAAAGCGGTTATTTTTCAAGGAGGGAGTTGCCAATTAGCGATTGGTTATAAAGAGAAGCCCTGTTTTGCTCGTCGTGACTCGGCTGGCCCGTTGGCAAAGTCGTACGCGCAAGCCATGGAGGTCTATTTACGCAATTTTGCGACATGACCAAAGTAGAATTCTACAAAATGCGAGTATGGTCACATGTACATATCTTATTGATTTTTTAGGAGCATAATAGTTCTTCTGTGCATTTAAAGCATGGTGCATTTCAGAGGGTTGAAGTACGAAGCTACATGTATTTAGTTATTTTGAGTTTGTAGAAATTGAAGCATTTGAAGAAATCAATTGTAGAATTGATCACCTAACTTCGTACAAAACATGTCTGTGGGAGTGTGGTACTTCTTCTTTCATTTATTTCCAAGAAGAATAAAAAAAACAAGTTTATAATAATGAAGCTTGATTCTTAAAAAATATTTGCCTGAGAGTTATACAAAAACAAATCAATTGATCACCTACAAACTTGATTAAAAAACCCACACAAAGTCTGTTACGCCTTCTTTCAGTGATTTCTAAGAATAGCGTTAAAAACAAATTACTTGATAACTTTATACCTTGATAGAAAACATCACAACAATGGGTGTTGGTACTTTTCTGAATTAAAAAAATTATGTTTAAAAACAAATTATTTGATAACTTCATACCTTGATAGGTGCATTTGTAACATTTTTTTTTTTTAAACATGGTGAGCTATGTACAAAGTCTATGGGGATTTCTGAATCTCAAAAGGAATGCATTTTATATAAAAAAATACTTAAAACAAATCATTGGGTTAAAAACAAATTATTTGATAACCTACCTTGGTACAAAACATGAAGTCAGTGGGTGCGTGGTACTTCTTCTTGGGGTTGAGAGCCCGGTAGATTTCAATGTTACTCAATTGCACAAAGTAGTTGAGGTGCCTCGGATCCTGTAGAGAGCGAGAGAAGAATGACATGAACAATTATTTAAAGGATCTGGTAACATTGCCAAATTCCACAAAGCTTAAAGGGTACCACCACCCAAAAATAATATTCTTATTAAAGAAAGGTAACATCTTTAGTATTCCAGTCCATCAACGAGTTCACAAAAATATGTTTCCAGAAAAAAGATATATAATTGGAAAACGCATCACCATTCTAAAGCATGCGTTCATGCAGTCTGAATTGCGAAGACTAATGTGTGCAGAGCGAACGAATCGCCTGGGAATCTGTCGCACTGGTTCCGTAAGTGGTGTAAATTAATTGCTTTGTTTATGAATTACACAACCCTTTGCAAAATGTTGGGTATCTATTTGATATCACAAAACGGTAAATGTGTTGTTCTTTGCCTGGTGGTCCCCTTTAATATTTAGAACCTTAGCCCTTCTAACATATCTCTATGTATTCCCAAAGCCCAATAGAAGCATGGAGTAGGTTTTGGTTTTCCGAATTTCTCTTTCATTATATCGATATTTATGATAGCAGTGTTCAGATTTGAAAGTCTCCATGGGAGACTTTCGACTGTGTACAACACTTTGCATTTCCACTCATTACTCAGTCATATGACATTCATTTGACCATGGAATTTTCACAATCACTCAATTGACATATCAGATCACTGAAATACAAATTGTTATCAACCCTTCATCAGTTTCGGCACTTGTCAACAATGTACTCGATCCCATTAACTAAATGATGGTGGCGACGATCACCATGGCAACGATGGATGACATACCTTGGAGCACCCCTTCGATGAGTAGTAGAGGCCCGACTCCCGGAGGACACAGAAGTGCTTCTTCCAGGATCGTTTGTGGCCCTCCCTGATGTGAAGCCAGCCCTGGATCTCAGGCAGCGTTTCCACTGGACTCATCATGTCCTTGGGAAGAAAACAAAAAAACACAAACAAAGATTAGAGCATGTAAGATGACCAGTTCATATAGGCAAGCCTCTATATTATTTATTTTTTCTAGTTGCTCGTTTGGGCAAGAAAATAATTCATTTTCCAATTTTACTTGCCCGAAATAAAACAATATAACAACATAATCCTCATCACCACCATCACCATGACTACCATCATTATCATCATTGTTATAGCAATTCAGGCATTACTGAGATATGGCAGAAATTGTACTTGTCCGAACATGAAGAAATCATAGCAAGTTCTATATGATCTCATGATGCCCCGTTATACACAAAGCAAAGAGAAACAAAATTATAATCATTACTTGAAGGGAAAAAAAAGAGGATAACTTGGCAGATGCAAGTGTTTTGAAAGGTAAGAAGTTTGGATGAAACACACCTCACACTCTACTCCCACGTTACTACTGTACATTCTGTATTTTTGAGCCACAAAAAGTGGGTTGTTTAATTTCCGTTAATCATAACCAACAGATCTAATTTCGGGGCCCCAGATTGGAATTCAAAAACATTTCTTATGAAGTAATCATCCTTTCTCATAATAACCAATGTACATAAAACATTATGCTTTCACATAACAAGTATGAATGTGATCCAAACATAACATCTAAAAAAACCTGACATACATAACACACATAGTGCACTTTTGCCTGATATTGTTCAAAGCATAAGAGATAAACAGGAAGATACAAAATTAAATATTTTCCGACGATGGCACAAAAAGATTACAAAACTCTCACTATTTTGATTCACACGCAAGACATGTGAAGTTGTGAACCATATTTTCACACTCCGAAACGAGATAGAATTTGATATGTTGTCTATTGATTTTGCTTAGTATTATGATTATCAATTCTTGTATTAATTATTACAGCAAGGAACAAAACCAAAAAGGTAAACACATAATAGTCAACATGTTTTCTTATTTTGCTTTTTCTCATATCAGAAAAAAGTGATATTCATTTTTGTTGTTCCTAACCATATTTTCAACCACATACTGTTACAAATTGCTTTTGTTTTCTATTTTAATGCTTCAGGTGATATCAAATGTCAACAAATAATAATAATACAGTATCTCAATTATATAAACAGTTTTTCACCAAGGGAGAAAACCAGGATGTTATTCAAGTGTGAAAACAACTCAGGCACAGACAGGAAGCAAGCCCACATAAATCGTTTCCCTGCGCGCTTTAACAAAATTAGAGATGAAACTATATCGGGTTTGGAGCAGTGACAATACTTGGGGGCTCAGGGTGAATTTGCCCCTGAAATAACAAAAAAAAGCCCCTGAAATGCCAAAAAGAGCCCCCTTGTAAATTTGCATAGAGTTAAATGCAAAACAAATTTTAGAGTACTATTTTCAGGCGGGCAAGCTTGAAAAGTAGCCCCCCCCCCCCCCCCAAAAAAAAAACTAAACAAAAAAACAAAATATGTATACTGTTTTCCCTAGCAAGGAGGATGCAAACAAGTATCTGTGCTCGTATCTCATTCCACCTTGATCATATACATGAGGGATAAAAAAACAACCTACAATGGCGCTTGAGGTACTGTATAAGCCAATAATTTCGCGTACAGATATTTTCGCGAACGAGAGGGTAACAGACAGTTTCGCGCGTTGTTGATTTCGCGATCGTGACCTGCTGACGGGATCGTGCAAATGACTGGCAATATTTTTGCGGGTTGTTAATTTCGCGACTGTGTACTAATACGCGAAATTCGCGAAAATAATACCCTCGCGAAATTAACAGCTCATACAGTAATTTAGCCTTCCTTATGTCCAAAGAGCCAAGCAAATAAAAAAAATTTTGTGAAGCTTATATAGCGCATAATACTCATCAGGTTCTCTACGCCAAACACTGCCAAATCCCTAAAATACTTTCCCACTCCACAGGATTCTCCAAATGCAACCATCATATTTTCAGCATTGTATTCATGCATAAAACAGACAAAAAAACCCCCCAAAAACAAACAACACACACAAAAAAAAACACACAAACAAATAACAAATAAACAAACAAACAGACAAAAAAAAACTATCAAACTAAGATATGATTTACTACAAATAAAATATACAATCTCCTCCTGAAAAATATATTGTGATATTACACTAAATATGTTTTCCTGAAAGTGGAAAACAAACATTTCCAAGAAAATGAAATCGTAATCATTGATTGTATTTTTGCCCTGCACCGACTAAGTGCATGTTTACCCAGCAGCAAAGAAATTTGATAATCAAAATTATAATCCCAAACCTTGAATAAAAATGCTGCATTTTCCCCAATGCTCAAGGGTATAAGCGATAGTTGTGGCTTCTTGGGTTTCCCAAATGAATTGGGAAGAATATTCACATTGTAATGTTATCCTGATGAATAAAACAAATTGCTGTATTTTTCACCAATGCTCACCAGTATAAGTGGCGGTCGCGGCCTCTTGGGTTTCTCAAATAAATTATCCGCCGTCTCGCTCGTTGGATCTGCTACCATGTGAGCTGGGAAGAATTGCTGGAGGAGAAAAGAGGAAACGGAAGCAAGAGAAGAGGATTAATGGGACGGTTCTAACAAAACAACAAATATTGGTGACCAGCTTTGGCATAATGATGATGATGATGATGATGATGATGATGATGATGATGATGATGATGATGATGATGATGATGATGATGATGATGATGATGATGATGATGATGATGATGATGATGATGATGATGATGATGATGATGATGATGATGATGATGATGATGATGATGATGATGATGATGATGATGATGATGATGATGATGATGATGATGATGATGATGATGATGATGATGATGATGATGATGGTGATGGTGATGGTGATGATGATGATGATGATGATGATAATGATGATAATAATGATAGATATTTATTGCAATAAAGCCTCTAAACAAAATTAAAATTACCAGGCTTTTGTCAGCCACTCATGATTTCATGAACAAATATGCATTCTAGCTTGCTTTAGATTAACAAGCAGCCACTAAACAATGGATATTTAGGTAGTATCTGTGTACATGTTAATCCACAATAAATATGTAGTGTACCTTTCATGTGATGCCGAAGCGAATTTTTTCAACATAATTTAGACTTGATGCATGGCACCCCCCCCCCCCCCCCCAGATTCCCATAGGCAATGGCTTGAATAGGTTCAATCTTTCGGGACACGCATGTTATTTACAAAACAACAACATCCGACACTTAATCGGAGAGTGTTTCGTCTCAAGTTGTCAATTTTGTTTTTCTATTAATAGTTTGCTCGCTAGCTCTACGTGAGAGCTTTTTCGTTATGAAGGCTGCACAACGGGAGGCATGTGCACGGATGTGTCTGTGTGTTTGTGGAAAGTGTGATTGCGGTTTAATATGTGCGCTGTTCTTTGCAATGCTGTGTGTGTGTGTGATTGTTTGCTCATATGCCGGAAGTCTTTACCATATGAGTTTCAATTTCTTATTAGCTGTCTTCGCTCTAAACGATGATGAAAAGAGAGAGATAAGAGGAGAACCCAAGAACATTCTTCACGATAAAACTCGTGTCCTATGTTATTCCGATTCCCATATTAGAATCCGTCATAATCAAAAGCTCAGGCCAATTTTGTCCTCCGAACTGTTCCAGCATCTTTACTTGAAACTACTACAAGAGAAACCAAATATTTAAAATGCTTGGTGTGGGTAAAAAGGATGCGTATTGATTTGTTTCTTTCTCCCTCAGAGAGTTACATTATACTCAAGTTCCCTGTCATTTAGGAACAAGTTTATTGATGTTTCTTAAAAAAAAACATTGGAGAGGACATTACAACCTTGGGATGGATGGGGGAAGAGGGAGTGAGAGGGGGGAGTACGGGTGAAGGGGGAGGCGGAAGAAGGAACAAAAGGGGACGTGGGAGAAGGAGCAAAAGGGGAGGGGGAGGAGTGATGGGGAGGGGGAGGAGTGAAGGGGGAGAGGAGGGGTGTACAAGGAGGTTGGACGATGGAAGAAGGAAAAGGGGGGGGGAATTTGGAACAATCATTAATCGCAGTGAGAAACCCAAGCAGTCCCTTCATTCGGGAGCTATAAATTTGTTACGTGCTTTGGTTTTGGGCTTATGGCACATTTTGAACTCAATTATGGCGCCAAAATTAAAGCGGAAGGGGAGTTATTGATTTGGTTTTCATTCCGGAAGGGTAACCCAAGTCAGCATTCATTCAGGAGGTTTAATCATGTTTTTAAGAAAATAATTTTGAGGAAGAGACTTTGATGTGAGTAGGGAGCAAGAGAGAGAGAGAGGGGGGATGCAGTATTGAATCTTCTCTTTCATCCTAAGGGGTAACAAAAGGCCTTTTCCATTCATGAGCTTTAGTTAAATTAGGTTGTCGCTGTTTATTTTTAGGGGGAGGGAGGAGGATTCAATTAAAGGACACATTTCCTGTTGACTACTGCTACACTTAACATGGAAAATCTTTAGGGCAAGTTGGAAGGGGGAGATGGAAAAACAGAGACAAACATATCCTGTTGACGACATCTATCGCTTGAAATGAAAGGTCCCGGGCAATCTTTTGAAGTGGAAAAAGGTTGGGAGAGTGAGGAACGAAGATTAACCGTTCAGGACTACTTGTTTTGGTATATAATCATGCATGCATTCTCCATAGTTCCCAGCCCTAGTATTTTGAGGACTAGTCCAGAATGGGCTATTAAAGATAGAGAGAGAGGGGTCATCGTATCTGTAAGTTCCACCCCGTTTATAGTTTATAGGTCACTGATCTAACTTTGATTGAGTTTATTATAAATCGATGTACATTTGGTAATAATGAGAAGGAAAAAAAACAAGAAGAATGTTTTGGAGTCAGCAGAACATTCCTCCCTTCCCTTTATATTTATAACAAAAATTAAAACCCATAGCCTGTGGAAACCGGATGTATAGTGAAATGGTATTCTCTATTTGATGCTGACCCGTCATGCCTCTCCCTTCTCCCTCCTCCACCCCCTCTCTCTCTCTTCCTTAAAGGGTTCGTTTCAAGTTTGAGGTTAAACATTCACAGCGGGGTCAAAATGGCCACAAGGGAGACAAGCTGGCTACATAGTCTTTACAACGTTTGATAGCCAGAGGAAACTGATTAAATCAGCCATATTAATGTTTAAATGCCACCCCATCTTTATTCACCTCCTTCCCTAAAGAGGTCTTTTCAAGTTTGGGGTTACAGATTCAAAGCAAGGTCAAGGGAGACAAACATGCTCTAAAAGTCCTCTCAATACTAATAATAGTCAAGAGTAGAAATAGTTTAACTATCATTTGACATTTCACATCCATGAACATGAAGCTATCCTCATATAAATTTCCCTTGGAGGCTTATGTCAAGTTTGGGGGTTATAAATATTGACGGGAAGATTAACATTTTCATAAACGAGACACTCTGGCTGCTGTGGTGGCCACAATGTTAACACTACCAGAGGAAAATATGGTAAGTATGCTCTCATTATGCTTGAAATAGCAACCCTCACAAAACTTCCCCTTAAAGTCTCATTTCAAGTTTGGGGCTTATAAATATTCACAGCAAGATTAAAATGTTCGCAATGGAGAAAAACTGGCTATCGGGGTCCTCATAATGTTAGTATTACCAGAGGAAAAACATGGCAAATATGCTTCCATTATGCTTTAAATAGTACCCCTCACAAAACTTTCCCTTAAAGGTTCATTTGAAAATTGGGGCTTATAAATATTCACAGCAAGATTAAAATGTTTGCAATGAAGAAAAACTGGCTATCGGGGTCCTCATAATGTTAATATTACCAGAGGAAAAACATGGCAAATATGCTTTTAATAGTAACCCTCCCAAAACATCAAGGTTCATTTGAAAAGTGGGGCTTATAAATATTTACAGCAAGATTAAAATGTTCGTGATGGAAAACAAAATTGGCTTACTTATGCTTCAACCCCTAAACTCCTTCCTCTTTAATACATTAGGTCCATTTTTAGCTTCACATAAGTGGTTAAACATTCACAACAAGGTGCTCGAACCAAGACAAGTTGGCTCATTTTAATGTGTTTGCTCTGTTCGCAGCCAGAGGTTTCAAAAGAACTGTAAACATTCTACGTCACAAAAAGTTTGCTTCAGATCAGGACGTTCATGCTTTTCCTCTGGAACCTTAAGGATATTTGCTGTAAGTTTAGGGGTTGAGCAGTCAAAACAAGGTACAAATGCTCGAGCCCAGACAGTTTGGCTACAAAAACTTTCCCCGGCAAGTTCCAAACTAAGGGAAAATGGTGATAACAATGTCGCTTTTGCTATTAAGGAGGTTCGTTTCAAGTTGAGGGTTAACTCATCAAGACAGGGTCAAAATGCTCTCTCAGCCTAGACATATAGCTAATGGCTAGAGTGGCCTTCGCTTGTTGCAAGTTTATTGCCAGGGGTACACAAATTTAGCAAAACTAACACGTTTTAAGCGGCAAGTTGTCACTACCTCAACACGATCTCCTTTTCTTCATATAAACCTTCATTTGTTGCAAGTTTATCGCCAGGGGTACACAAATTTAGCAAAACTATAAACACGTTATATGTTGCAAGTTGCAATCGCCTCATGATCTCCCCTTTTCTCGTACGGTTTTATTTCAAGTTTGGAGTTCAGAGCCAGAAGGTTTCTACGCCCGAGTTTACCCAAGTGCGTTAAACTTGGGGTACACGTTCCTGAACAGGTGGGAAAGGAACGGCCTTCAATAGTTCATCCATCGCTAAAAGTAACAAATATGTTACAATTGCAAACGAACCCCCCATTTTCCCTCCCCCCTTCATATAGCCCTCCCTCGCTCCTGGCGTTTCAAGTTTAAGGTTAAACAGTCAAGACAAGGTCTTAATACTCCAGCGTGCATTAAACTCGAGGAGTTCACGTTCACCAAACAGATGACAGAGAAGAACGGCCTTCAAAGTTCACTCGTAGCCAGAAGAAAGAACAGTGAGGATAATAATAATAACTCATTATGTTAGAAATGCCTTTGAGGCCCCATTCAGGTTTGGGGGTGCAACATAAAACAGTCACAACTCGGAGCTGAGGGAACCCAAGACTCGAGCTTGGCGCTCTCGGAAAAACAGATGTAGAGAATAGAACGGCCTTCGATAAAGTCCACAGCAAAGGGAAAGGAACGGGTAATAAACATGTTATGTTGCAGAGTTTTGCCTTTGGGGTATGCGGTTTATTCGAATTACAAATCAATCAGGCGCTAGGCTGCCTGAACAATGCGCAGGAATCGTAATTCAAGAAAGGCACGCTTATTGAACAATTCATTTCATATACGCCCCCTTCCAGTCAGAACCACTAAATAATACTGTCAGAACCTCTTCAAAGGCCTTTCAATTCATGCTGGCAACATTCTCTTGCATTTAAAACAACTTCAAGCGCTATTTCTTTCTTCTTTTCAAAGCGTTTGAAAGCGTTTGAAAGCAAATACTTTTTTTTCCTCACCTTTTACCCCTTTTCAATGAGTACTCCTACTAGTAGTGATTTAACAAATACATGGGTTACTTGCTGTAAAATGTTGTTTTTTCCAATTAAAGCTGTTTGATCAACTTCTCTAGTGGAATATTAAACTATTACTTGATACTTGAGGGTCTTCTGCATCATCTTAAGGAGCAAGGATATCTGAACTATATCTGGTCCATGAATCTCAACCCACTAATTTCGCATCGTTAAAGACAGGAAGACGGAAGAACAAAATTAATCCCTCTCCCACGAAATCAATCTTCACAAATCCAGAAGCCAGAATTGTAACATCATGGCTTCGCACCTCCACATTTTTAATTGTTCCTTTTTTCACCGTACGATTACACCCTTGCTCTTTCCCAACTATGACAACCTTTCAAAAAAACACCTACTTGATCATTAAAAATGGCTAAAAATAGGAACATTTCTCAGATCAGATAAATGTCATGGCCTTATTTCTTATTATTTTGTAATCTGCATTCAATAAAAATTTAGTTTTCTTTTTTTCTGTCACTCTTGTCTTTTTTAAATTAAGGTATTGTGAAAGAAGTGTTAATGAGCCACTTCTGAGAATAGCGTGGGCCTAACTATATTAATATACAAACTCTTTTGTTGACTATCAGAATATCAAACAGTGGTGACAATTTTTGGTTGGCAAATATTAATTAAAGAGAAAAATAGATACAATGTAGACTTACCCCCGGATTTAGAAACATCTCGTACTTGCGAAAGTCTTTCCTGAAATGCAGCTTGCCACCCACATTGCTCAGATGGTGCTTGTACACATCCAGTACGCTTTCGTGGTCTTCTAACGTCCTTTCTGCAATTACATTTAAAAAAAGAAGACATGTATATATAAACAAAATATCCAGTACATTGCTCAGATGGTGTTTGTACACATCCAGTACGCTTTCGTGGTCTTATAACGTCCTTTCTGCAATTATATAATATTAAGAAAAAAGACATGCATAGAAATTCGAAACAAAGTATCCAGTACATTGCTCAGATGGTGTTTGTACACATCCAGTACACTTTCTTCTTGATCTTCTAACGGACATTCATAGAAATATTAAACAAAATATCCAGTACATTGCTCAGATGGTGTTTGTACTTATCCAGTACGCTTTCGTGGTCTTCTAACTTACTTTCTGCAATTATATAGAAAAAAACCCCCACAACATTCAAAGACATTTTATACAAAATATCCAGTCTCAAAGTCCTTTCTGCAATTATAAAAAACAAACAAAAAACTAGTGCAGAGTTCAAAAAGAATTTAGATGATCACTCATTATTATTCAGGACTCATTGCATCCAAAAACCAGTGCATAGTTCATAAAGAATTTTTAGATAATCATATTTATTCATGCATCGAACAGCAGTATTGCATCACCCTACCACAGCTGAATCTATCCCACAAATTTACATTCCATTAGAGCTGGTCAATACTTCAATAATTTCAATGCCGTTCCTCAATAATAGTTTGAAGAATATTTAATACGACCTTGAATATATGAGCGAAATAAAACCAATAAAAAAGATAGGCCCTACATACGTGCACAATTCTACCAATGATTCTATATAAACTATTAAACGGCATGTGAACTTATGCATATTCTAGCGTTAAATTTTGCCCTAGTCTTTGATGGAAAAAATATGACGGGTCAATCCAATTTGATCAATAGCTGAATAGCAATAACTACAAAGTTGCTATTCAATAAAAGATTAAAGAATATTACTTGGAAGATGTGAGCAAATTAGGCCTACATATGTGCAAATTTCTACCCATGAATTTATAACGACATATTAAATTTAATATGCACATCCTAGCATTGATTATTTTTCCAGTCACTGATGCAACAAAATATGAGAGGTCAATCCAATTCAATCAATAGCTAAATAACAATAACGACAAGGCTGTTCTTCAATAAAAATTTAAAGAATATTACGGTTTGGAAAATGTGAGCAAAATAGGCCTACATACGTGCACAATTTCACCAATGATTCTATTATAAACTAACAGCATATGAACTTATGCATATTCTAGTGTTAAATATTTCCCCAGTCTTTGATGGAAAAAATGAGCGGTCAATCCAATATCATAATCAATAGCTGAAAAACAATAACTGCAAGGTTGGTATTCATTTAAAGTTTAAAGAATATCAAAACTGGAAATGTGAACAAAATAGGCCTACATATATGTGCACAATTCTACCAATAGTGATTCTATAAGTAAACTACGAAACAGCATGTGAACTTAGGCATATTTGAGCGTTAAAGGGACTTAGTAACATTGTCCAAATCCTCAAAATAAAATTGTAATTCTAGCGGTTCCTTTATACCTTGTTGTATTCGTATTAACAATAAAATCATGGGACAGCTTTCGGTTTTTCAAATTTCCCTTTCATTACAAAGATATGTATGATTGAAGTATTTAGATAAGAAAATCTCCGGGCGAGATTTTCATCCCTGTACAAAGTGAATGCAGTGAGTTGGTGAATATCACCCAATATCACTTTGCATTTTCGCTCATTACTTGGCCATACATTGTCCATTTGACCTGAAATTTTCACACAATACCCTGAGGACATATGAGATAACAACAGTATACATTGCATCAACCATTCATCAGTTTTTGCACATCTCAACAAAGTTACTAGATCCCTTTAAATATTTTCCTGGTCACTGATGCAAAAAATATGAGGGGTCAATCCACTTTGATCAAAACAATAGCTAAATAACAATAACTACAAGGCCGTTTTTTCAATAATAGTTTAATAATAGATTAGGAAATAACCAGTATTCAATCAAGATGAGCTTCTAGAATATAAAAGTAAAAAGAGAATACATTTATGATAATCTTAGTTAGCTTGGCTCTAGGCCAAGGTAAGAGTGAATTTGTAGTTCAAGGTACGGCATGTCTGGTTTTATCGCTACACCTACATAAGAAGAAGAAGAAAAAAAAGTTATGAGGAAATTTCCATCGTAAGCATCTGCCTATCGCATCAACTACACTGCTAATAAACCCATTGAGAACTGACCCTGAGACGTATGGGGCTGTGGTATATATAAAGAACTTAGTCAATTCATCTTTAATGGGTACCATATCGCCTAATGGGTACTATAGCTCGTGAAGGCATGTATACATGTAGTTTCTGTGCCATATATTTAAAAGCCTTCAACTTGTTTGAATACCAGGGCATACAATGTATATTCATAAAACCATAAACCTACAACTATGATAAACCATGCACACAAGCTCCCTTCTAAATTGTTAGAGTCTATTTTAGATAATAGGGCTATAAAGCATGCCACGGCAGACACCTCAAACCAAATAAATTATCAATAATATTTCATAATAAAAGATCAAAGGAGCATAGATTGAAGTATCAATTAGACCTAGATTGTTGACTGTAGATATTTCAAAACAAATACCATGTGGCCTAGATATTTGATACTCCAACGCCTCTGTCCAGTTCATTCTCACCAACTTTTACTACAAATATTACCATTGAGAGGAAATATTTTTAAAAACCTGATACTCATGCAACACACTTGGCAGAAGATAGGGTCATATGGCATGCGCTCTCGTGACAACCGCAACAACGCTCTACAGTGGCACCTGACCTTGACAATGATTATGCTACCTATGAATGCCAATTCATTAAAATAGCATCACGAAACAGAATTGTGCAATAAAAGCATTTTGTCGGCATCTCACAAGTTGAACCAATTGGAAACTGATTTATGTACAACACACATCTTCCATAGAAGGGGCTTAACACCATTCAAGATTATTTTATTGTGGAACACGCATTCTCCATAGACCCCAGCCGGAACATTTTTGGGACCGGTCCTCAATGAGTTAACGAGTTAGTCGTGAACGTCTTTAACCGAATAAGCTGGTGCAAAGATTAGGCATCTGTTACAATTTGGGGAATGGACTATTTCGAAAGGTAGAAAAAGGTACTAGATTTTGCAATTCCCCGGAATATAGTTAACCCACCAGCAGTTCCCCGTAGGCAATAGGTTTTTATAAGATAATTACGCTGGGAGTTTTCAGAAACCGCTGAACATAATGCTCTACCCCTCCCCTTGGAACAGGTGCTTCTATCTAAAGAACCATAGCACGTTCCCTGGTCTTCTTTTTCTCATGAACTCTGTTGAAACCCCTAAACTGCTTTTTAAATTGACTCTTGAGAAAACGAAAAACCCCGAAACGGATCTGGAAGGTACATTAGGAGTTTAGGACACTTGCCAAGAACGTTGATCCATGTGTGAACTTCGTCACACAAATCTTGATATTGGCGCGAGCAAAACCATCACAATCACACGATCATAATATAAACAGAGAGTTGAATGATATTCACTCTTTACTGAACACTTTAAACTTGTAAGTAGATCAGATATAGCGCTAGCACAACCATGGCAATTACACGATCATAATGTAAACAGAGACTCACGAGTTCTAGATGTTCACTCTTTACTGATAACTCATATAGATACAAGAAGATCTGATATAGCACAAGCGCAACCATCGCAATCATATGATCACAATTGTAAATAAAGACCAAGAATCAACGACGTTCACATTGTACTGATAACTAGTCTAGATTGTGCCAGATAACGAACAAAATGATAGGAATTATTAAAAAGAAAATCGCCGGCTATTTACGAACAAAACCTGTCTTAGTGGCCACCTATCTATAGAAGCCAACCTGCCTATAGTGGACACCAAAAGTGACCCCCTGCAGAGAAACTGTGTTATGGAACCTGTCTATTGAGATCACTTGTCTACCAGTACCAGGGCCACTATTAACAGGTTTGACTGTAAATAACCCAACCCATTCAGGACTGATTGATTTTGCTACAATGGGTTAAAAACTACATAATTTGAGATGATAATCTTACCTAGGTCTAGGTCTAGTAGCTCCTCCATGAGAGACCAACTCTTGTCTCTGATCTAGATCTAGTTTAGATGGTGCCATACAGTGATCTTACTTAGGTCTAGGTCTAGATTACTGTAGCTGATCTAGATGGTGCCAGACGATGCTAAATGATATTAAAAACCACAGTGATCTTACCTAGGTCTAGGTCTGGTAGCTCCTCCACGAGAGACCAGCTCTTGTCGCTCAGCGTGTGATTCCTTGAGACCATCTGTCTGCAGACCTCTTCCACTCGGTGACTTCCGTCCACCTGACAGACCTTGGTCATCCCGTCCTCGCACAACACCTTGACTGCCGCCTGTGGGTAAAATTAGACAAAGATAGAAAAATATAAATGATTAATAAACAAAACTAATTCACTGTTTAACTCCGTTCGATTATAAGGATAACCAATTCATTGCTTTTACTCTGTTATCTCATTCAGGACTTCCACTCGGTGACTGCCACCTGATAGACCTTGGTCATTCGTTCTCTCACAAAGCCTTGACCGCCGCCTGTGAGTAAATTAGACCAATTCATTGCTTTCACTCCTGTTTGTGTCTAGTAATATTAACATCTAAACTCTTCTCCCACATTCCAACATGAAATCCCCTTAAAAAAAAAACTTAAATGCAGAACCAAAATGATTGACAAAGACAAGCAAAACAATATGAACATGGCCTAGCAATTGATATCAAATATCTAATTTGCTTTCTCTTCTATTTCCCCTTTCATTTAACCATGTTTTAACAATCCCTTTTGTGAATTTTATTTTCTTTTTCTTCTTTTCCCCCTTTCTTTTAACCATGTTTTAACAATCCCTTTTGTGAATTTTATTTTCTTTTTCTTCTTTTCCCCCTTTCTTTTAACCATGTTTTAACAATCCCTTTTGTGAATTTTCTTTTCTTTTTCTTCTTTTCCCCCTTTCTTTTAACCATGTTTTAACAATCCCTTTTGTGAATTTTATTTTCTTTTTCTTCTTTTCCCCCTTTCTTTTAACCATGTTTTAACAATCCCTTTTGTGAATTTTCTTTTCTTTTTCTTCTTTTCCCCCTTTCTTTTAACCATGTTTTAACAATCCCTTTAGTGAATTTTCTTTTCTTTTTCTTCTTTTCCCCCTTTCTTTCTCCTTTGTGAATTATCTTTTCTGTAAAGCCCTGTTCCTTATTGCTACAACACCCCTTCTCTCTCTCTCTTACCCATTCAATTTCTATCCTAATATCTGAGCGTACGTATCACATATCAGCAGAAAGGGCAATTTCTTTTCTCATGGCCACAGGTGGTGTCTTTATTGGCCATATCAAAAGCAAAGAAGTCTAGCGAGATACCTGGGAGAAAATGTAGCTAGAGACTTTTTGTCCGCAATCTAGTTTTAGCAACAAGAGAGTCCTAACGTAAAATACATGTATATAATCAGAACTGTTCCCTTTTTTTCTTAAATTCGCGCTTGCAGAGTAGGATTGTGTGTTTATAGAGCAAAGAAAGAATGTCAGTTGTATAAATATCAAGCAAGAAAAAAAGTCACTTTTTTTGGTTTTGCCTTGAGATGGGGTGTCTGGTAGATTGATGGGCCACATTTTTGTCATGTTTGATACTGCGCTGTGACAATAAACCAAGCAACACCTTGTCGGGTGAGAGTAAAAAGGGAGTAGAGTCAATTTTGGGCTAAATCGAGATATGCATCATCTTGCAGGTCGATAGCCCCTTCTACTTGATGCAACATTTTCAGATAATACTTATGTCTAATTCTGGGAACATTCCACATAATATATATTTAATTCAAGAGAGCTACATTGGTTTCTAGTTTCTACACGAATTTCAAACTTTGAACATGATTATCTCAGAAGTACGAAAGTTGATCTGCACCCTTCTGTTTCTCAACCGAGGACCTGTACCTGGGAATGCCCAAAGAAAACCTTCTACAGTCCACGTTCATCATACAATCAGGGATATATATATAACATCAATATATGAACAAAGTTTTTGTTCAAATAAGTCAAGAATGCCTCTGAATTTCGTTGTTTTCACACCTGATATAACAAAGTTTTGACACAAATTATTTGAACAAAGTAATTTACACTGACCCAAAAGAAAACAAATTGTTTAATATGCATTTTGTCATTTTCGCATCCAAGGGAACACATTTTTACTCTATTCACATTATAAAATTCCAAAACAGTTCAGAAGAGAACCTACTTCTCAGCTATCCAGACCTTTTCACACCTTTAAAATAGTTTGGAGTTGTTTTAATATGGTTCAGATATGGTGTAACATTTGATGTGAAAAGACCTTAAGATTAATATGTCCCAGCATTAGGCATTCCTGTCAGTGTTTGATACCTGGCTGTATCAATAAACCAAACAGACACCTGTAGGCTTAGAAGATTCACTAACTTCTCTATTATCCAGGCCATTCACACCATTAGATTTTGTTCAAAATGGTTCACAAATTATCTAACGTTTGATGTGAAGAGACCTTACGATTAATAGGTTGGTGTTTGAGAGATTGCTGGCATGGCATTCGCATTCCTGTCATGTTTGATACCTGGCTGTATCAATAAACCAACACACACCTGTATGCTGAGATGAGAAGAAAAACGGCAAGAAAACCAACTGACTTCTCTTCTTTATCCAGGCATTTCCATACCTTTGGAGTTTTTTTAACTGGTTCAGAAATTGACTAGCTTCTGATCTTACACCAGAGACTCTCAGACTTTAGCTGGGTGTCGATGATTAATACCTCGCCTCCAAGCATGCCTTGCCATATTATCTGTTCTGTTTGATTCCTCTCTGTGTCAATAAACCAAACAACACCTACCTATATGCTGGGAAAGTTTTTGTTAAAGGTAGTTTGGAGTCATAAATCAGACAAGACACATTGCGTGCCACCCTCCTCCGCCTCGCACATGGTGCATAATGGCTGATACACTGGCTCAGTGTAATGCGGTGCGCACAAACTAGCCTAGTTACAACAAGGACGTATTATACCTCCTTAGTTACAAATAGCAAACTGTGGTGTAACATAGCATCCCTAGTTACAACAAGGAGGTATTATACCTCCTTAGTTACAAATAGCAAACTGTGGTGTTACATAGCATCCCTACACAAGACAAGTCTTTAAAATAAAGCAACTTCTCTTTATCTTGCGAAGGTAACAAAGTATCACAGATATATGATCTATGTTGTGTTAGATCTAGAAGACAGGAGCAGATAAGTAGGTATGTGTCTGTTATAAGTTGTAAATACCTTTGCATTTATTATAAGCTCATGTTTATGTGAGCCACTATGTAATAAACAAAATACAGTCAAACCTGTGTATAATAACCACCTAAGAGAAATGGTGGCCACTATAGACAGGTGACCTCTATAGACAGGTTCCATTACATTGTTTTTTCTGCAATTAAGGGATCACTTTTGGTGGCCACAATAGTCAGGTTGGCTGCTTTTATAGACAGGGGGCCACCATTAAAGACAGGTTTGACTGTAGGAGATATCAACTACGAATTTCTTTGACTGACACCTGTTTGTATAGACTTGAGTTTGAATAGAAAACTAACACAAATTGAAAATCAATTTGAAAATCAATGAGGGCATATTAAACAATTATACCACTCTCAGGAGTACTAGAAGAAGGAGAAATGATCATGCATATGCACATTGCTACCCCATTGTGTTTCCACCTCATTAACATCCCCCAAGACAAATGAACCGTTCCGTTCCGAGTCCAGAGGTCGCATAAACCCTGGATCATTTGGAGCAAGAGAGGGAAGGTAGGAAGGCGGTTCAGCTAACGCAGCGAGAAATGAAACGTGAAATTCAGGCCGAAATGAAATTACAGAACCCAAACATATATGAGGACAGAGAGAGAAAGAAATTATGATTAAAAAAGCATGTTTGCATCTTCAAGTGTATTTAGGATTGAAGGAGGCAGATGAATCGGAAGAGATTCTTTTTTTTTTTTGGGGGGGGGGGGGGTTGTAACCTGAAATTTAGGGCAACATTATGAACTTTACATCCAAAACTGAAATGGAAAGAGAAAGGAAGAGAAAGGAAGAGAGAGAGAGAGAGAGAGAGAAAGAAATTAAGACAAATTTAATTTTGGATGCATGCACAGCCAGAGTTTTCTTCCCGGCTATTTCTGAACGGGTTAGTACAAGACATGTGTTTCATACAAAAAGGGCATATTGACCAATTAAGTTTAAAAGTAAAGGGAAAGAATGAAGAGAAAGACAGAAGAGAATAAAAGGGAGGTACAATGTAGGTCGATACCATGAACCTTATGACGGACCACAAGAATACATGAGCGCAAATTAAAAAGCTGGCATGTGTTTTAGTCCATGTTGTTCAAGTACATTGACTCAGCATGCGCCCAAAGGCAATTATGTAAAATGATTAGAATGAATTGAATTTAAAAGATCATGCACAATACTCGAAAATGCCACAAATTTTCTTTGAATTCAGGGTGAAAGCATGACCCCCAAGAGCAGAACAATGTGTTTCAAGTTGAGATGACCAATTACAATAAAAAAGAAAAGAAAATTCACACAAAATGTCAGCTGTCATAAAGGACTTGAAAAGGAGGTTGAGGAAAGGTTAGGTCAGCGTAGCTCCTGAACCTTGCCCAAGCAATCATTTAATTTAATTCATGACCAAACACATATGGCACACCAGGGCCCATATTCGTATTTAAACTCTAGCTTAGTTTCATGCTAAGCCTATTTTAGTTAATAGGGACGTATAAGTAAGCAGTGACTGAACAGTCTTATTAGTCATCAACTAGGTTTACCTGGCTTAGCTGTTAGTATTAAGTTGACCCTGGTATTAAAGATACTAACGAGATCAAATGAAACTTTACAATATCTCTTAGGCAACATTAGCTATATACGATCATATATCTTCTTCAAATGTTCTTCAATCCCATGGGGTTACATCAGTTCATTGGGAAAGCTACTAGTTGCATGCAGCAGTGTTTGAACTGGGGTCCTATCGATAATCTCCCAGGGAAGCGGCTAAGACAATATTGAATGTGTACATATATATATATATATATCTACCCCTGGGGGAGTTTGCTAATCAAATATTTTAATAAAAGAGTGGATGCCTTCGTTGTTTGGTCGCCACAAGGTTTCAAATATCTCTTCTTTTTTCCCCTCCTCTTCTTTTTGAACAATATATAAGATGGTCGTTTTCCTGATGATGTTTTAGTAGCCGCACGGATTCAACTATCCCTCCACTTTTTTTGAAGCCTAGATTTGTTTCCTACATTACATCAAATTGTTTTTTGTAGGCCTAGGTTTCTATGTTTTTTCCTTAATTTTCTGCTTTCTATTTTCAGGGGCTACTTTTCAGCTCCCCTGCATTTTTGTGCACACAAATTTGTTTTACATTCAACTCTAGATGCAAATTTACAGGGGCTCTTTTTATGATACTCAGGGGCATTTTTAGGTATTAACTTGGGTGCATATAAACATCCATGTTACACAAAATGTTCACACATTACTCGGTGGACGTACATGTATCAGATCACAAACATTAACATTCAATCAACCATTCATCATCATTTTCTGCACTCCAACGAAGTTACTAGATCTATGCCTTTAAAACTGAACTTGGCCAGCCAGGCGGTACCAGCTACACACAATGCACGTGACCCCGGGAGCCCTGGGGATGGTGGGTTTAGTGAACCTGTAAGCCGTCAAGAGACAGATACAACGTGAATAATGGGCCGCAGATGTGAAGGCTCTCATGACAGGCTAGCCTCCACATCCAGGCTCATGCAATTTGGCAATTTTTTTGTTGTCGTATCGGCAGTGCTTCCAATATCATAGCATACACCTCTGACTCTGTGCTTATACTCATAGTAACATACCTACTGCATGTATGTACTGTACATGGGAATGCTGCTATACATGTACTATAGCTTATGAGATTCACTGCAAGTCCATTGTTAGTACAGGAACACGTATAAGAGTAATTCAAATGATGTACAGTCAAACCTATCTATAGTGACCACTGAAGAGAAACAAGAAAAGTGGCCACTGAAGACAGGTGACCTCTAAATAGTATAGGTATGTTTTATAACACTGTTTTTCTATGTAGTGAATCGCTTGTGGTGGTCATTATAGGCAGGTTGGCCACTACTATAGACAGGTGGCCACTATAGACAGGTGGCCACTATGCCAGGTTTTGACTATAAAATTGAATAGGTGTCTAAAATAAGAGTGCACATTTGTTGAGAAATATACACTTGCGTCTAGTTCTTAGGCCAATAGGGGTGCAGCAACCCTATAGGCCATGCTGTCACCTGGTAGGCAAGGTGCATAGGCCAAGGTTGGGCATATAAACTTTAGATTTCTCCCACATCACACCCATCCAATCTATCCCTCCATATTACCATTACCAATAGAAGGCAATCAATGTGTCCAGAATACTTACTTTTCATGTCAGGGTCGCAACTTTGAGATGTTCCAGCTTAGTGGAATATATTAGAGTATATTGAGTAGGTACTAAAGCAGAGTATATTTGAGTAGATTGGAGTACATTATCCAGGGTGGAACTAAAATAGGAGCTAAACTTATTCCCCCCCCCCTTTTTACTGTGTGCATAGCCAAATATACTTTACAATTACAATAACAATCTCTTCACTACCATACAATCTAGAATTTTGAAGAAACTGAGTTTCTACTCATCTATTTGTGGCAATGTCAGGCAAGCCAGAACCTCAATGGTTGCTAAGAAGGCAATCGTCCAGTTTCAACCCACAATCAAGGGACTAGTTGTTAAGAACCATTAACCCCTTCCCTTGAGTTGTTGAAATCCCCATAGACTTTGTACACAACCCACCTGGTTCCCGTAGCCAAGCACATGACATAACTATTTTGGTACACTGTACTAAGAACTACTAGGTCAGATGAAGCCTTGAAGGATAGCATCATTATCTCTCCATCTCGTGTCTCGCAGTCTCTTATTTCTACGGACATAAGAATGATGCAGCCCTTTTTGCTCATTACTAGTAAAACTTCATGTACTTGTCAACCTCATTAGGGGTTTTCTCAAGCCTTCAAAAAAAAGAAAAAACCTTTGCTTTTCTCGCAAACTAATCACCTTAGGAGCAACTAATGAAGCTAGACGGGACAACTAGCTACTAATGACAATTTGTTCCTTGAAATCTTTTCTGCGAGCTGCGATTTCTTGATTCGTTTCATTCTGCGGGGCCTTGATTCTCTTCATTCTGCCCTGTGCTGTGAACTATTAAGCCGTTTACTACCGGAACCCTGCGTACCATGTATTAACTCTAAGGGAACCCGGTGAACCATGTAGCAACTCTATGGGAAGATGCATGATATCTCGTAGGCAAAGGGTTAAAGGGAAAGGCTAGCTCATTTACCTCATTACTCTTCATTTCACACGCACACTGATTGAAAGAAGCCATCGGGGTATAATTGCATTCTGTCTTTAACCTCTTCAGCATGACTCGATGAGTGTATAACTATAATAACACATGATCTCCATAGAACCTTGTCCAAGATGTTGCAGGTTCTACAATCCCAAACAACTGTGCCTGTGCTAATTTAAAGCCCTGACAAACATCACAATGATATTGTATTCCGCAGCACAGGTTAAAACTGTCAACCCTAGCCCAATTCCAACTTACAAGAGAAGGATGGGGTGGGACTGGGAGAAAAGTGATGATGATTTCACACGCGATGCAAAGCAGAAACAGAGTTCATGAACTTGACCAGAAAACTCAGAAAAGTTTGTTCCTTGCTGAACAGGCAGCACTTCACCTTCGACAGTTCATGGTCGGACGTGAGAAATCTTTCTGCTCTCAGCTCTTTTGACCTAAAAATGCTCCTTTTTCTTCATGTTCTCTTCTCCTTTTCTTTCTGAAATACTATTTTCTTTTCATGCACTCAACTTTTTTCTGCCACCCTCTCTCTCCCTCCTTAATCCTTTTCTTTATTCTTTAGTTTCCCGCTTAATTGTCTTGCTTTACCCTTTTTCTCTACCCTACCCCCCCCCCCCCCCCCCCTTTCCCCTTCTTTGTATGAGCCTTGAATGACAGTATTCTCTGTAATAGTTTCCTTCAGAAAATCTACCCAGATAATTCATGGCCAAATCATCTATCTAACATTATTACAGAAAATTAGATAACGAGGGAGAAAAGAGGCCAATTCACATTATCGGGAGAAAAAAAATGACAAGCAAATCCTCAATTCAACATGAAGATAGAAAATTAGATAACTGTAGAGGCCAATTCACACAAAAAATGTATGTAAGGGTAAAAAACTCACACTCCCTAGCTGAGTTCATGATTTTTACGGTCAAGCACTACTTCTCGTTGCATAATATCTATATTTTTTATTTCAATAGCTGATTGAATGAATATTAAGGAGCCTTGAAGTTCTAGTTATTTTCCATAATAATTTCTAGGGTCTGTTACACTTTTCTAGAATGCAATTCCTCGACTTGTAATGTAATCGATGTAAAACTACCTGGGAATTGCGTTCGATAATAAAACTCTTTTGTACGACAAGGTCCTAACCCTTCTCTCTTCTTAGGAGATAGAGAGCCTTGAAAATCTAGATATTGTCCATCATAATTTCTAGGGTCTGTAAGACTTTTCTAGAATAATTTAATGCCTCGACTTGTAATGTAATCGGCGTCAAAACTACCTGGGAAATGTGTTCAATAAAACTCTTTTGTAGGACAGTATCCTAACCCTACTCGCCGTGTAATGCGAATCATGCGGTCGGCCGCGCGAGGCGTGGATTAATCGGTTACGACCTTCAGCGACGCCCATTTCCACGTGATCTACCTGCACGTCGCCAGGGTCATTCGCGCACACGAACCTTGTTTACCCACTCATTACGGCCACCTAGTGAGGCATGTACAAACTCTATGGGAAATTGCGATTTCTCGTAGACAAGAGGTTAAAGGGAAGGCTAGCTCATAACTTGCACACGCACATGATTGAATTGCATGTACAATCTCCGTATGAATTTCAAAACGTAGGATCTACCCTGGTTGGACATACATGTACAAACCCAACAGGAGCCTCAAAATCCAAGAGAAAATGGTATAAAACTCAATATGGAAAGGGTTTAGAAACCCATTGCTTGTTATAACCTGGCGGGACATGTACCAACTCAAACAAGAGCCTCAAAATCCAAGTGAAAAGCGGTTAATATTCAAAGGGAACATCTCCCTGCTTCTTTATGTCTGTGGTTAAGGAACTTATGCAGGGTGGGAAAATGTGGTGTAGAAGCACGTTTGAGTCACGTTCGGTTCACGAACTTCACGGGCGTTAATGGAATTGACAGACAGATCAATGATCCTGCGCCGTGTATTAAGCGCACATGAAAGAATGCAGGCAACGGTTTGATGTTCCAATGTTCCATTTCTTCTTCTTTTTTTTTTTTTTACTAAGAGGGATTTTTTCCCTCCTAAAGTAAAGTAAAGAACGCTAGCTAGCACAGCTCAGATAATGGTTGTTACCATGCCTTTTTTTGTTTGTTGTTGAGAGTGGTGCATAAAAGGGAAGAAAAAAAAATTCTCTTTGCTTATTTGCTTTAGAAACGTGACATTCTGTCACCTCATTCTAAACTCCCCATGCTCTTTCTTACTACACATGAATTATTAAGGGGACAAATGGAGAAAAAACAGGCATCGGACAGAAAAAAATACCATCGACTTTGAATATATAAAATATAAAATATAAAATATAATATCTAAATAGGTTTTGTGAAAGGTAGTGTAGTGCAACTTATCCTTCGTTGAATTTATAAATAATTTGAAATTTGACAAGTAGATCGAGCTATACCTAGCGCAACAATGGTGTTTCACATTTTGGTTTTCAGTAACAAAATAAAAAAATTAAAGAGGACCACCAGGCGAAGAACAACACATAATTATATGTTTTGGTACCATTTTGTGATATCAAATAGATACCCAACATTTTGCAAAGGGTTGTGTAATTCATAAACAAAGCAATTAATTACCACCACTTACGGAACCACTATTATTTTCTGGTACCGTACGGGCCAAACATTTGCGAGTGCGCCAATGCTATTCACGCGTACGTTTGGAGACAATAGAATCCTGGATGATTCGTTCGCTCTGGACAAAGTAGTGTTCGTACATGCAGACCCATGAATGCATGCTTTAGAATGGTGATGCGTTTTCCAATTATATATTTTTTTCTGAAAACATATTTTTGTGAACTTGTTGATGGAATGGACTTCTAAAGATGTTACCTTTCATTTATAAGAATATTATTTTTGGGTGATGGTACCCTTTAATGAATTTACTTGCCCGGACAGCTAGTAGGAGAAAAGGGTTAGTGTTGAATAAAGTATGGAAGAATGGACACTGACCTGTGTGATGTTGTCATTGTTGTAGTGTTTAGTAAAGTATGGAAGAATGGACACTGACCTGTGTGATGTTGTCGTTGTTGTAGTGTTTAGTAAAGTATGGAATAATGGACACTGACCTGTGTGATGTTGTCGTTGTTGTTGCTTTCTTCTAATGCCTTCTTCTCCTTCATCTTCTGTCGCAAGAAAAGCTCCTCCTGATTAAAAAAAAGGAAACATATCTAATAAGCCAGTTTGCAAGAAAAGCTGTCTTATAGAAAACAAAGAAAACAATTTCAGCTGTTTCTATATCAGAAAACAAAACAAAGAAAACCCTTATAACCTGTTTCTTTTGTTGCGAGAAAAGCTCTAAAAAATGTTGACCTGGTCTTTGGGCAAGAAAAGAAAATGTGACATAATGTGTTCTACTGTTACAAGTGTAATTCCAAATAATTCAGTTGGAAAAATTAATATAACAGCTAGGTACCAAGGCTAGTTACCAGGAAAGTCTGCAATACCAGTCCTATATTTAAAGGAGGGAAGAATTTTGGATGCAAAGCTTTTGATATTATGTAAGATATGATCATCAATCAACTTAGGCACTATATATATCAAAGCAGTATTCATCTTTCTATAATATTCACAAATGATGCCTGCTAAAGGAGGACAGCATCTCTAAAAGATTACAGGACATATTTTAGACTTCTCTTGAACCCTACTATTAAACTCCTCCTTGAAACCACAGCCACTGGAATGCCCTGATGGTGTTACCTATGATGGATGGTTCGCCATATCTAGAATGATGGACAGCTAGCCTAGAATTAAGACTTTCACATTATGTACTACAACAATGATGCTTGGTTTAAAAACCAAGTTGTAAAGATGTTGATCATACAATATATGAACATGGTTACAAAACAAGAATTGTGCAATTGTTTTCCCTTTTCATCTAGAGAGCGAATGACTGTAAGCCTAGTTTCAAGACTTTCACAATAACAAGAATTGTACAATTGTTTTTCATCTTCATGAAGGGCACTCATGTCACGAAGGGTACTCGAGTATCAATTTACACAGTTTATCCAGAGAGGATGAAATTGAAAATGGTTTCTTTTGATTGAAAAAACTATAATGTCTATTCTAATTGAGTGGTGACAACTACATGTAAAAGAATCGGCATGCTTGAAATTAATGAAATAAATTACTTTCTTTTGTTCTCGCCAATAATGTAAACACATTTAAGAACGGTTACTAAACTATTGACTAATGTGCGTTGTTGCTTTTTTGTTATGAAACCAAATAATTGCTTTTGGACAATGAATGTATATTTATTAACCTGTTCGAGACCATTGGAGTTGGTATAACCTGCATTATCCATTGCACCCAGCCTGAACATTGCCAGAAACAGTCCTAAGTGGGTTAAATAACATCACATATAAGGAGGGAAAGTCATATGGGGCAAACAAGTTTGAAACATTGTTCTTCTTTTTCTGATCTACTCAACAGCAATTAAAATGCAGAGATGTCAATTGTGTTTATTGTACTTTACGCAAAAAACAATTTATCGCCATACAAATGTACAATGGTGATTTTTTTTGTGATTTCATACAATGCAAAATTTGGTTGTTTCTTGTCATCGCGCACGTCGAGCATAAAACTGTCATCGTAAAAAGTTTGAGTAAACTGAAAATGTTTGGTTTCATCTTTTAGTATTCTGGGTCAACTTCAGATCAATGTATTTTTTTGCCTGAACTTTACTAAACAGTATAATCCCCTGTTGCGCTATGCATTGTAATGACTTGAATTTATGACGGAAACAGAGAGGTGTGCCCAAAAAAAGGTGAATTTATGTATTTGTGTACAAAGTTCTAACATAGCAAAGTTGAAGCTTGACATTTTATTACAATTGATACAATGTTCTGGTGGTTCCCGTCATAAACAAAGCTACTTGCATGGGGAAAATTCAAAAGAAGAAGATGAGGGGTTTGCCCGAAAATGAATTTATGTATTTGTGTACAAAGTTCTGCCATGGCAACGTTGAAGCTTTTGAATTTTATTGCAATTGATACAATGGTCTGGTGGTTTCTACCAACCCCAAAGCTTATGCCTTTATATCTGTTATCACATACTACAAGACTTATTGAATTCAACATTTGGGGACATGAAAGTGAATTTGTGTTTTTGTGTACAAAGTTCTGCCATGACAAAGTTGAAGCTTTAGATTTGATTACAATTGATACAATGGTCAACCCAAAGCTTACCATAATTATAAAGATTTACAATTTATATACATTATCATAACAGAAAAAAAGGACTGAGAAATCAAAGGATACTAATAAAAAAAAAAAAAAAAACAACAGAGGCAATGGGGTGGGGGAAAAGCAATTCATCTAAAAGAAAAACAACAAAAACATTATTCCTACGTCAACATAATTTATGACTGCAGAAGTAAATGGGGTCAGTAGTTGAATCCCGCATGCCTAAACATGACACAAGTTATCCTCATCCCCTTTCCATCTTTTCAAAATCACTGGGGTCCTCTAATTCAGAAAGTGCCTTGGCTTCTCTTTCAAAGTTTTTGCAGCACAGGGTTAACAGTACATTGCCGTATAACCCATCGAAGACGGTTGTTTTGGGTATAACACATATTCTCCATATACCCCAACTGGAGTCCTAACCCTAACCCATCCCTTCCAAAATGTTGTAAAGCCCTAACTTACATGTACTAGAGGGAAGACAGTGGCCAATGATGGCCAAGACTCGATGATGGCCAAGGGCAAGAATTTTTTAATTGTAAGGGCTTTTTAAGTCTAATTTTATGTTTAACTTAATATTTAAGTCCGACTTAAACATTGTTGTGAAACACCCGCTAAGTATTAAACACATGGTTCCCAGTAAATGGTGGATTGGATTGGTTTGCAGAGTGCCAGGATGACAGCAGGTGTAAATGCTCATAAATCGCCCTGGTTTCATGGGATCTCACCTGTCCCCACTGCATTAGCTGCCCTCGTAAATCGTAAATAAAAAATTTAAAAAACGTTCCTTGAATGTTCCTGGAGGAGAAGTTATACCAACCATCTGGATGAGTTTAAATGTTGCTTGTAAGTATCAGTTTCCATGGTGGTGTATATAATAGTCGTGGTTTGCGGTTGCAATGAGTTTGTTTAATAAACCATAGTCACTACAGGAAAGTTTCCTTTGTAATGAAGATTTTTCACTTTTTATAGTCAAAGTAGGAACCCTATCAAGACTGGTCCGGAAAATATGGGATGGGGGAGGGGGCTAGGATCCCTAGGATCTATGGAGAAAACAGTCATGGTATATAACAATTAACCCATGGTCCCCCAAATACTTGGGCTATAGTCTACAAAGAATGTGCGTTATTGCAAAATGAAATTGTCTTCAATGGGATAAATAGTCTTGGGAAAAAGTCAACAACTCTTGTTGAATCAGACGCCTTTGATCATGGGAATTAAAACGCTTTAAACTGAAAGACAAACCAGGATATAACTTTAATAGGACTCTAGATATTGAGATACTAGTTTAGATGTGTGGATAAAGAGAAACAACAGAAGTCTAGAGGAGGGGAGAAAACAAGATCTATGAGATATCATTTGTTACCAGCTATAGTAAAACCCGGCACTTGTCGGTAATTCATGTTTTGAAGAAATGGGCATTTTAAGTTCACATAATGCGTGTAAAAGACTTATGATTGTAAAAAGGAAACAATTATATTTTTGCCAATTATTGACCAACTAGTAAGAACAAAGCATCAGATGAAAGCTTGTGATGAGGCCTTGCTAATGGTATGAAAATCTACATTTTGATTTTTACCGACAAGTGCAGGGTTTTGCTATAGCTGGTCACATTTGGTGGGAAGGAGTACAAAACGAATATATAGATAATAGAAAGATGGGGATGGTAACACTCACCACAGCTGAACCCAGAGTGGTCTTCCACCGGGGGCTGCAACCTCCTAGCTCGGGGAAGGGGTCTGGAACCTGTGCCTCGTCCCCCTCGCTGCCCCCACTGCTGCTCTCACTGCGCCCACCCCCCTGTCGCCGCGGAAACGACGAACTCAGTGGTGCGGTGGCGACTCGCTCCTGCATGTGATCGTCCTCGGGCATCGACTTGCTGCGCCACTCTAACCTCGGGGTCGCTGCTCTTGTCCCCAAGCTGTTGGTGTGTTGCAGCTGTGGCCTGCCGTTGAAGTGGTGGTAGTGGTGATTCTGGTTGCTGAGTTGCTCCTGTTGCTGATGGTGGTGGTGGTTCTGGTTGTGCGGCGGCAGCGGCGGGGAATCCCGAGACGATCTCGTTGGCGTTGTGGGTTGGCTGCCCTGGTGCCGACACAGGCAGATGCCGTTGGCCAGGCCAGCGGGCGCGGCTAGTCTGTTGTTGAGGGACTCTGTGCTGGCCAGCAGAGGCCTCTCATCATTATACGTCGGAAAAGAATTCATCCCGTTTACTAGTGCGTCCAAATCAACGTCATCTACGAGTGAAGAGGATGGGGAGAAAAATCAATGGATACTTAAATAAGATGATGACTACCACACGACAACCACACGATTTAAAATCCATTTTATAACTGAAGAAACATTCATTTAAAAGAAAACAAAATGCACATTGAAACTTACCAAATGAAAAATAGCTTTCTTCACTCAAGTGGTCTTTTGAAAAATATATTCCTCTATAACTGTAAGTCGCTGATGAATGTAATTAAATCATCCCGGATCATTCTTGAAGTTGAAAACAAATCATTTCATGATCAAAACTACAAGGAGTAATCCAAAAGCGATGGTCCTCACAACAAAATAATGAATGATAAACACTATAAAATCATATATGTCAAAGGCTCGTCAGATATGTAACAGAAGTTTGCAAAATATGGATGTCAAAAGAAACTTCCATTTAAGAATCCTATCGCAAAGCTTCTAAAAAATGGTGATCACAAAAAATGTGAACGCGTACGGAATGGGATCGTCCACCTACCGCTAGATGTATCTTCGCTACTGTTGCCCTTGCTCATCCGTCCGATTGTCATGTGATCGATGGAGCACAGGGAGCCTCCGAGCCCCCCACCGCGGTAGCCTGACGTCTCCATCATCTCCATGGCAACGCCGAGATGAATTGGAGCTCCGCCCTCGCACTCACCGGCTTCGCCGCACTCGATCCCTCGTTGTGGTCGGGGAGAAGCCTTGTTGCAAACGAGGTTGCGGCGCTAATTAACTCCTCGCAAACCAGCTGGGATGTAGATTAACGAACAAGAGAAGATCAAGAGAGGATTATTAACAAATGAGGGAAAAAAATGATGAGAAAACGACAAGATAGTACTGTATGAGAGAAAAGAAAAAAATGGGGAGACAAGAAAAAGAAGACAGAAAATGAAGATGAGCCTGAGGAGAAGATTTTAACGAATGAGGGAAAAGGATAATAATGAGAATACAAAGAGAAGTTATTATATTACATAATAACCCTTTGGTTAACGAACCATGTAATAACCTGTTGGGAATTACAGAATCTTGTAAGAAACAGATTACTAAATGAGACTATGGTTTCATAAGATGTTACATGACACTGATAATATCAACGAGAGAAAACGCTAAAGATAGTTCATAGGGAAAGGACAAGATAAATTCATCAACAAAAGGTGAGAATAAATATTAAGATAGCACAAACTTGTGAAAAAATAGATTAATGAAAAAGATGAAAATATGTATAATAATGATGAAAAGAAAGATGTATAATGATAACAAAAAGGAGATAATCATGTATTAAAAAAAAGTTAAAAAACACTCGAAATTTAAGAGATTATCAAAGAGAGAAAAGGTGGGATGGTTGGGTATCAAGAAGTGAAATAAAAGATGGGTACTATTAAAAAAGAGAGAATAAACTGAATACGTACAACTATATTACAAAGAGACAAACTAAAATAAGGAAAGAGAAAGAAGAATTTATAGGAATCATACAAGTTTCCATCTTGTGTTCTCTTCGCAACCTTGTGAGCGTCATTAATCATTAATGGCCAACCTAATGAGCTCTGCTCTCAAATCAAGAAACCAAAAAAGATGCAGACAATTAGGACAGGGGAGAGTGACTGAGGGGGAGTAAGAAAATGGGCGATGAGAGGGGGTGTGGCTGATTAAGACAATCACTCATTAATCATGATGAAATGATGCAGTGGCATCGTGCCAGGAAGGGGGGGGGGTTGCACATGCCCCCCCCCCTTCCAACAATTCTATAAAAACAATAAAATAGGGGCAAAATCCTTTACAAATAAAGAAATACATATATGTAGTGTGCCCCCAATCCCTCCCCAATGATAATTTACGTGCCCCCCCCCCCCCCCCCCAATCAGTCCGACCACACTATACCACTGAAACCATGTTATCTGCACACAGAGAAGTTTTGATTAGTTTGGTGGTGTGAGAAAGTGGCAGGTAAAAAAAAAACCCTCACTGATTAATCATGAATGATGAAACCATGTCATTTGCAAGCAAAGAAGGTCTGATTGGTTTGATCATTACCATTACGGCACTTTTTTCTTCTTTTTTAAATAAGGAGATAAGGACTGTAGTAAACTGCAGGTAATTAAATGCTAATGTCTCACATTCAATAACGGTTTATCAAATTACAGTACAATACACAATATCTTTCTCTCAGCAAAAAAACCTCCCAACAACAACACACCATTCCCTTTAAAACCTTGGCCATTTCAAGAAGAGTTCACAAAAATGAAAATATGCAACCAATTTTTTTTTTTTTTTTGGGGGGGGGGGGGGGGTGGGAGGGTCTCTCTAACCAAACACAAGTCCTGCTTTTTCAACCTTGAATTGGATCACAGAGAGCAGGACAAGAAAGGCCAGGCACGAATTCCTGTAAAATTAAATGAGTGATATAGAAAACCCTTCTTCATAATAAAAAAAAGCATTTACAGGCTCTCTTGGATTTTCTGACACAATTGTTTGTATTCAAGGCATGTATTCAAGGCACGATTTAATAGGAAACTATATAGCAGTATACTTTTCCATCTCTAGAAACCTCTGACATTGTTTATATTTATTTATTTATTCTCCACTCATGGGATAGATTGCCCTTGCAAGCTACAAACTGTTTCCAAAGCCGTTCCAAAGGGGTAGTTTTTACTATTCATGGCACGAATTTAGGAAATTGACCAGTATCCTTTTTTTCATTTGAATATGCCAATTTCTCATACAAATACATTGATTTGGTCTTACCAGTTCTCTTGAACTATCTGACATCGTTATCAATATTCAAGGCACAAATAATATGTAAGTTTAAACTTTAAATATCAAAATTCCGCATAAAAAAAAAAGAATGCATCACTTCGATGCTCATCAAACAGTAAGTAGTACCCTAAAAATGGTAAATGGGACAATACCTTACAAGGCTACAACTCCTTCAAAAAATAATGGGGGTTGGGGGGAGTAAAGGAAGGAAGGACATAAGGAACAAAATAATAATCTGAGAACTTAAAACACTATGAGTAAGCCATCACAAATGTACACACTGTACTCAGTCCACAGGCTAGAGTACTGTACATGTAGTAGAGAGGGGGGGAAAAGGAGGAGAAAAAAAGAAAAGTACAATTTCACAACAAATAGAAACCAAAACTATTTTGGAGCGGCATTTGCATTTGCATTTTTCTTCCGGCAGGAGCTCGGATTAACAATAGTTGGGTTGGCTGTCAATCTCTTACTCCCGTGTTTGGCATCTGCACACACTGCATGGAGGTGCAATGCCCTAGTGGTCATTCCCCCCTTGCAGTGGGTGGAGGCTGGTATGGCAGGCCTTACATGTCAAAATTGTGTATAACCATACATCATACAGCCACGCTTTCCGCTTGTAGGAAGTTAGTAAAGAAGTTTGCAAAGATGTATGGCAGTCCTTCAATGACAAAGTTGTGAACAACCATACATCCCTTTTTTGTGGTAGGTTAGTAGAAATCTGACTTTGTGTAGACTCACATGTATGACATGCCTTATATGTCAAAATTATGTACATGTATAACCGTATATACATCCACGCCTTTATATGTATAGCAGGCCTTTCGTGCCAAAATTGTGTACAACTATCAATTTTGTTTTGCTTGTAGTAAATTAGTTACAAGCTTTTTAGAGATAAATGGCAGCCAGCAGTGTTCTCATATAAATGTATGGCACATATGGCTGTTCATAAAGGCTTAGGATATGATGCACGGTTTGCTCTATTTTGGGTAAACCGTGTGAATATCCACAATTTTTTCCTCAATCGAATTTCCGGAAACCTAACTTATATCACGTGCATGACCAATGAACCAATTTATACCCCTTTTCCATCCCATAAGTTCGAACATATCCAGAAAATTCCATTAAAATAATACTTTTCATTGTGGCACGCAAGTTTTGACTAAATTGACACAAATTGGTCGGTAGACAAAGTTAGCGGTTACCAATTGAATAGTTTCATTGCATAACACAAGGAATCTGTTCCATTGTAGAGTTTGCATTCCCTACAGAGTTTATACAGGGCCCACCAGGTTCCTGCAGGCAATTGGTTAATGCCAGTTTTGATAATGTCAATTTAAATATTTTAAAAAAGCCTTTACAAAGATACTCCTCTCAATTCAAAATTTAAATCTAGTTACGGTTTTTAAAATTATGATCAATATCATCACCTATCATCATATGATGTGCCTCAGTAGCATCAATCTCAAATATCTCGAACTGAGAAAAAAACTGCAGATATTACATTTAGAAAGAAAAAAACTCTTCAATCGGCTACATCACTCATCTAAAAAAAAAAATGGTTCAAAACCTCAACATTTAGAATCTGATTAGGAAAGGATTCTCACAAATGAGCGGAACATCATTTATAGAATTAAGAGTTCAAATTTAGAATATGATTTAAAGAGGGGTATTTAAAAACGAACGGAATTGAAGGCAGTGGCGGTGGTGATGCACGTGCTTGCAAAATATACACGTCAACCTCATTTTTCGGGGAACTGGCGTCACCAGAAATGTAAATTGATGCGGTTTTTCCGAGGTTGGGCCTGTCCATGTGGCAACAATTTGGGGCACAGTTCATTCACTGACGAGGAATCACGGCAGGAGGGAGGCTTCCTTGGAAATGATATTAACCCATCCAGGTCTGGTCCTGAAAATGGTCTGGCTTTACATGGTCTATACCAAGGAAAGAATTAATTTTCAATTTTAGGGGGCTACTTTTTCAATCTGATGGATATCCCAAAATATTTCCCATAATACCCTATGGTAATGTTAGGGGCTACCTACTGATTTCAGGGGGCTATTTTGAAAATTAGGGGGCAAAGTCGCCCTCAGCCCCAGTGTATTTCCTACCCTGGTATATACAGAGAATGCATGTTATACCCAAATCAAATAGTTATCATTGGGCTAAATACAAAGCACAACTAGTACGGAGTAAGTTGAAACTAAATAAAACATACTTGAAAAAAAAAAAAAACCCGACAGTTATAAATCCGTTCTTGTAGTTATATCCACAGTGACTCTATCTATCTATCTATCTATCTATCTATCTACAAAGTACTCAACTTAATAACGTTGAACTTGTAAAAGTAGCCCTTGAACCTATTAGCTCGATTGGAACTTGTCCAGTATTGACAAAATTGTTCTACTGTACAGCAATTTGTATCAATATACACATTTATCCTTCCAGCCCATCTATCTACATGTCTCTAATTTAATAACATTGAACGTACGGTGTAGTAAGAAACCCTTGAAACTAACTCCGCTCATTTTGAACTTTTCCAGGAGTCACAGCATTTTCCAGTAAGACAAAATTGTTAACAACCATTTCATTAATATACACATTTATTCTTCCAGCCCATTTACATTTGTACATAGTAAATTGTATGGAGTAAGGAGCTGTTGAACCCATCAGCTCAATTTGAACTTTTCCTGTAGTCACGGCATTTTCCAGCAAGACTAATAAAATAAGTGTAAGAAAGAACAGAACCATCATTGATATAAACAAGACTCCACACTGACTTTTTTTCTCTACTGGCCCATTCGGGCAAGTGAAATCATGGATTTTTACATTTTACTTGCCCAAACAGAAAATTTACTTCTACAGTAGATGAGATTTACGACCTAAAGAATTACATTATTCTCTCATACTAGTAGTTGATCAATAATTTAGTTGCCCAATCATCAACCAAACTAGGCCATTTACCACATTTTAATTTCCCCAGGCAACAGGGCAAGTGCTAGTGTCGAGCCCTGAAACATGATTGTATATATATGTGACTTGAGTTGACCATAACACTCAGAGGGTTCAACATGTATCATGTATTCTTCCAGACTACCTGTTCAATTTAATAATTTCAAGCTTGTAAAATCTGTCCCTTGGTCCTATTATCTAATTTGATTTTGTTTTCTCCTCCAGAGATCATGCATGGCCTTTTCTTCCAGCAACGGTAGTTGATAGTTTCGAAACAAACATTTAACATTAAACGAGTACACCACAGTATGAATGTTGTCGGTTGAGAAGGAGAAGGGCACTAAATCATTTTTTTTGCACTTCAGAGATAAGCATGTTACAAGTTAGTTTGGGAGCCCTGTAGAATCCAAATATAGCTCTCTTCGAGTATTAACAAATATTAAAAAACGCTTGAAATAATCACTTTAATTTGAACATTTGGCTTCGAGAGGAGGATACAATCTACAAACTGTAATATGCAGAACTGAAATTAACTTAAAGACTTAAAAACTCACTTAAAGCCCTTATCACTCTCACCCAGCCAACGAAGACGATTTATTCTTTTAGTCCATCTGTTCAAATGAATTCATAATTTAAAACTTGTAAAAGAGTCCTTGGACCAATCATGTCGTTTGGATTTCGCATTATCCCAGTCAATCTCTTCAATTTAGTTCCATCATCTCGTTTTAACCTTTTTTCCAGCGATAAATCTCTTTTCCAGCGACCAAGCCATTTTTCCAGCGAGTGTGCATTTTTTCTTCTCCGATTTTCTTTGCAATGAGCCTATTGATACGTATAGTGTGCAATAGAACACAAGGTCAATAATGACAATGGGTTTTCCATATGCATTATAAAGTAACCTGCTATTCAGACTAGCAGGCAGTGATGGAAATGTGTATAGCGCCATCTAGTGATGATAAATGACCCAGGTACACTGTGCAGTATGGTTACAGTACATAACATACAATACATAATCATGTGTATGGATATTGGAAGCATCTAGGGTAATAATGGTAGAAACATTTTACATTTTAGTTGTCCCATTGGGCAAGTAAAGCTACAAAATATATCCTAGTTGTCCCATTGGGCAAGTAAAGCTACAAAATATATCCTAGTTGTCTCATTGGGCTAGAACAGCTACACAGCAGAAAATAAATATGTTTTGTTTCCTACAACTTTATATTTACATTATATTGATGTCCCTAACTATCACAATCAAGCAAATCTAAAGTTGTAAACATCACTGTAAGGCTACAATAAAAGGCACTAAATATATACTGTATAGTACTGTATTCTTAGATTTCTTTATGACCAGAACAAATATTTATCTTCGTAAGTGAAGGTAACCGAGCTTTCGATGCTAGCAGATCCTTTGTTTAGGAGTTTAAAAGACAAGTAATGTACTTAACATAGAACTATATATGTAGATTTATCAATAATATTCAATCTTTGGAACATACAAATCTCACAAATCTCACATGTATTGTAATGTTTCTCTGTTTACATGGCTATTTTTGACAGCTCTAACCATCCCCTTTCAAGCAAATCTAAACATCATTCTAAAGATACAATACCAGGTAGAAAACATAATTGTTTTTTCATTCCTGTATATATAAAACTAACACAGAAAATATCGTCTTTAGAACATATACAATTTCCTTCATCCCTCTAAAGTATAAACCAACGCAGTACATTTATGTCATTCAAACTTCAACTTTTAACAAATCTAAACATCACTCTAAAACTACAATGCAATGCAGGACACGTATCTGTCCATGTATTTCTTTATGACACACAAATATTAATGTCAGTTGATCTTTGGAGTGTACTTCGCCATTTGTTCCAAGCATACAAAAAGAGAACAAAAATCATGCCTTCACGTTTCTATGATAACACAATTATATTGACAGCCCTGACTTGCAACTTTTACCAATTCATCTAAACATCATCCTAAAGCAAGGCAGGAATTAATTTTTAATTTTAGGGGGCTACTTTTCCAATCTGATGGATATCACAAAATATTTCGCATAATACCCTATGGTAATTTTAGGGGCTACCTACGTACTGATTTCAGGGGGCTATTTTGAAAATTGGGGGGCAAAATTGCCCTCAGCCCCAGTATATTTCCTACCCTGTCCTAAAGCTACATACAATACAAAGTAGGAACCATATATGTTCCTTCACCCCTTTTTAACCAGCATAGTAAATTTATGTCCTTTGGTAAGAGAAATGACACTTTCATGTTCCCCTGTTTACACCATTATTTTGACAGCCCTGACTCCAGTGACTTGCACCTTTAAATAAATAAACACAGCCCGTAGTATAAAGTTTATAGTGACATGCTTTGTGGAATGGTAATGGAGGCGTATAGAATCTGGGTTAGCCGCTTCCATTTGATTCACGTGCCGACGACAAACGACAACGGGCGTAACACTCAAAGCAGCCCGCCGCTCTGAGGAGGTTATACGCCCTAAGCATCTCACAGTTGGATAACTGATATCAATAATAACGCTTGGAATAGAAAGGCTCAAGCGCTGAATTGCTACATTAACCTCAGAAAAAAACAGAGAAAAGAATCTCTTTTGACTCCCCGAGAAAGAGAGAAAAGGTATATTATTTTCTTTTACAAAGTGTTTCAAGTTTCATGCCCCCGTTTCTATTCCCCTTGGTGCCGGCTTTTTTGCATTCAATTCAACATGCCTAAAGCTTCAAATATATTTCATTTAGAGGCTTATTATTTGAAGCCCTTACCAATCTAAAATATTTCAATGCATGAAATAGAGATCCCGACCACTAAATTGGTCCATACTTTTTCTTTAGTATACTACCCATGGAAAGAGACAGGTATTTATATAATTCTTTCAAAAAGTGTTTAAACTTTCAACCTTCTTATCTTTTCTCTTCGGTGTCGGCTTCTCCTTATTCCTTTATAAATTTATATTTTATGATTTGGGGGCTTAATGATTAGAAGGCTTTATTTTAAATAAGTTATAACCCTTATAAATAGAGCTAAAATTGCATAGTTACATTACATTTTATTTTTTATAAACTGAAAGAGAACAACTTTCTTTTACAGTGTCAACAATATCTTTCACAGTGTTTCAACTTCAAACGCTCTATATTTCTTACCGCAGTGCCTGACTTTTTTGTTTTTTCCTTTCCTAAAGCTAGATATTTTATAAACTATTTGTAGCCATAAGCATTTTATTTTGACCCCTCCACAATAATTTTGTATCAACTTTGAAATTACTGACCCCTCAATAGGCTAAAATACACAATTATTATTTTGTTTCTTTTCTTTTTTTTTCTTTTCTTCCTTTCGTTTCTTTTCAAATCTAAAACATTCCTCAACTTTCGTGACCAAATTTTTCAATTCATAAACTTTTAAAAAAAACTTCTGCAGTACAACGGTTATTATTTACATATATTCCATATGATATTCATAATAAGAATAAATTGATTGGGCTTTTTTGGGGGTCAATTCATGAGTATTGCTTGTAACATTTTGCATACTAAATGTTGAAGTTGGCACTTTGCCGTTTAGTTTTGCATAGAGCTGCATATACCAAACTCTAGATGCTGTACATAGCATTTAAGCTATATGTACTGTATGTAATACTATCAGAACTAGCGGAACAAACATAACTGTCTGTCATACTAGGGCCAGGCTGTTCCATTTACAATCACTTCATCCCATGAGGGGGGGGGGGGGGGGTTGACTTGATTTGCATGATTAGTGATTAGTGCAGGATTTCTTACAGAAATTCCACTCCATTCAAAGAAATCACTGCATGCATGCAAGGGGAGCGTAGTGCATCAGGATGAATGAATGTGGGACTTCGAGTGAATCCAAAAAGAGAGCGTAAAGGCAGAGATTTTCAATGACTTCGAGTGAAACCAAAAAGAGGCCCCAAAAAAAAGCAGAGATTTATTTGAGAGAAAGAAAAATTCACAGAGGGATGAGAACATGGTGTGGTGAGAAATGAATCCAGTCAAGAGAAGGGCATAACAGATTATAAGGGGGAGGGGGGGGGGGGGTGGAAAGAATCCAGTCAAGAGAAGGGCATAACAGATTATAAGGGGGAGGGGGGGGGGGTGGAAAGAATCCAGTCAAGAGAAGGGCATAACAGATTATAAGGGGGGGGGGGGGTGGAAAGAATCCAGTCAAGAGAAGGGCATAACAGATTATAAGGGGGAGAGGGGGGGGGGGGTGGAAAGAATCCAGTCAAGAGAAGGGCATAACAGATTATAAGGGGGAGGGGGGGGGGGGGTGGAAAGAATCCAGTCAAGAGAAGGGCATAACAGATTATAAGGGGGGGGTGGGGGGGTGGAAAGAATCCAGTCAAGAGAAGGGCATAACAGATTATAAGGGGGAGGGGGGGGGGGGGGGGTGGAAAGAATCCAGTCAAGAGAAGGGCATAACAGATTATAAGGGGGAGGGGGGGGGGGGTGGAAAGAATCCAGTCAAGAGAAGGGCATAACAGATTATAAGGGGGGGGGGTGGGGGGGGGGTGGAATGAATGAGAAAGAAGGTGAAGGAATGAGGAAGGAGGTGAAAGGACAAGAGAAAGAAAGAAAGAGCAAGAGGATGAGAAAAGAGCGATAGGATGATAGTAAGGAAATGATAGAGAAAGAGAAAGGAAGTTAAATGGGGAGGTGATTGAAAGAGCAAGAGGAAAGAAAGAAAGAAAGAAAGAAAGAAAGAATGATTAGAGGGAATGAGTGAGAGAGGGGGTGAGTGAACATAGAATATACAAGAGCTACATAAAATAAGAGGGAACAAAAGTAGATGGGAAAGAGAGTGATAGTAAGGAGAGGAAAGAATGAGTGAATGAGCGAGTGATCAGGGAAAGAGAAATTACTTCAGCTCTGAGCCAAAAAAAAAAAAAATTTGAGAGAAAACAAAAATCTGCCACTCTAGTGATTTGTGAGGGCCAGGCCATTGATGCAAAGACCACAAGTTGCATTGTGAGGTTAGACTAAGCCCCCACTTGTCCTATACTATGGGACTATGATGGAGATGGACCTACACTATAGGACTGTCAATGGGGGATGGACCCTTCACTGACAAAAGTATACAAAAGTGTATACATACAGCGTGCACCTGCGTGGTGGAAAGGGAAAGGATAACGGGATCTGTGTTGGAGCCGTTATAATGCATTGTACTAAAGTACTGCAGTGGGTAAATCTCAGCACAAGAATGGGGAGGGGGGGGGGGGGGTTGAGAGGGGTGCAGGATTTACAATTAACCATGTTACTCCTATAAAGTATACAAAAGTGTATACAGCCTGCACCTGCATGGAAGGGTAACAGGATCTATCTGGGAGCCGTTATAATGCATTGTACTACCAAGGAGGTACTATAGAAAGTCTAATACCTCCTTGGTACTACTAATACTAAAGCACTGCAATGGGTATTAGTGGGTAACTCTCAGCACCAGAGAAGGGGGGGTGGGTTTTGGGAGAGGGGTGTGGGGCTTACAATTACATAACCATGTTATTCCTAGGCTATAAAGTGTAAACAGTGTATACAGCATGCACCTGCATGGCAGGATAACAGGATGTATCTGGGAGCCGTTATAATAATTGCACTGTACTACTAGTACTTCAGCACTGCACTAGGTATTAACCTGTTCAGGACTGACTTATTTTGCTATAACATTATGTATGTATTCTATATAGACCCCAGTCCTGAAGGGGTTACTGGGTAAACCTGGGCACCAGAGAGTGGGATGGGGGTTTAGGAGACACCTGGACTGGAGAGGGGTGCAGGGCTTTATACAATTAACCCCTTTCTTCCTGGGGTATCGGAAATCCATTATAATGCAACGTACTAGCACTGCACTAGGGTATTATATTAGTGGGTAAATCTCGGATGGGGACCATTGTAGTTTGTACATCCAACATACTGCATACATACAACCCCTCTGGCTCTACTACAGCTGCAGCTACCCCGTGTTTAACCCTTCAAGTTCTTATTATACAGCGATATAACTCCCATCCCTATATACACCAACCTATTCTTCCCTATTTTCTTCATAAACCTAGGCTATTGTATCTTTCCTAGCAAACCACTTATAATCCATTACCAAAACAATAACAAATGGGTAATGAATCCAATTAGTACAAAATGATTCTTAACAAAATCACAGGGAGTATAAGTATTCTTCTTGTAAAACAAGATAGATTTTTAAAAAGAGAGCGAAAATATCAAAATATACCCAAACTCCCCTTTACCATTTACAAACAAAATTGATACTTATAGAAAAAAGTCACTTGGTCATGTACAAATAAAAATAGCAATGTATGATTGACTTTGAATCAAAATAGTACAGCCCAAAAAGTAAATGTGAGTGTAACCCCATGACATTAAGAAATAACTTGCTAAAAATAGAAGCGATATACGATATCTCACCTCTCTGGAAAAAGGCCCAAGTTTATAATTCCTCAAAGTGCGAGTGTAATAATTCCAAAAGTTGTATAACTCCGAAAGCGATGCGATCAGTAAATATATATATAGTCGATTCCCACAAACAGATCCAGATCCAGGGCCAACCTTCAAGCTTCAATGAAATTGTCCTTGGTAAAATACAATATACATCACAAACATGGGTAGCTAAAAATCTCTGCTAGCTAGCATGGCTAGTAGATCATGAATAGAAATGCTCCAGCGAATTTAAGTGGTAGGTGAATCCGTAAAAAATCCACGAGCGAGCATCTTTAAGAATTGGTATACCGCCGGTAGAACACGTTGTCGGGACAGTAGTTGATCTTTTTCCCACACTATCTACAGCTCAGCTCTGCTCTGCTCTGGCACTATAATATGACGAGGTAACCTGAGAAACTACAGGGCAAACTTTGACAGGTCGCGGTGTTAAATCCAATGTGTACGCAAGTCAGCTCCGCCGCTCAGTCAGGGGGGAAGCTCGGAAGATAAAATATATATGCCAAGTTTCCGAGAGAGAGCTAGCGCTAGCTCCGGATAGAGATTGTATGTTTGCACACTGTATGCGTGTTTATGTGCGTGGTAAGAGCGACAGTTTGTGCGTGTGACCGCTCTGCTAGCTCAACACTGGAATGACCCGTTTCGAGAGAGCGCACTGCAATAATGCAACTGCAAGGCAAGTGGAGAATTCCTCTACCCTCCTAAGTCCTAAGCTAATGTCCCTGGCAGACCAGCTAGTGCGTGGTATGTCACTCACTCACCCGGGCTCTGTTCCCTCGCTCACTCACTCAGCTCCAGTCAGTCACTTCATTTCGGTTCGCGGTTGCGTTTCAGCTTAGCTCACCTTCCCCTGGCCCTCTGTCCACTCACAGGAAGAGAGAGACGGGGAAAGAGGAGGAGAGAGGGGGGGAGAGAGGGCAGCTATGGGTGCTGCGCTGCCTGTGCTGCAAAGTTTGATGCACCTGTAGGGTATCTTACAATGCAGAGTTTGAGCAGTGACGCAAACCATGCATGCATGCATCCACCAACTAGGGGTACCGCTATACCAATACCATGTAGTACCAGTAACTCTTTGCATAGTCTCTGCATAGACCAGAGACATACTGTAGGTCTGCATAGACCATAGACCAAGGAGGTATTTCTAAATAAGAAACTACTGCAGAGTATACTGTATACATGTATGTGAACACACATGACTAGGAATAGGGGTGCTAGGTTGGTGAATTTTGGAGTCGATTAGTCTGCCACCCAGACCTCTTAAAAACATTTGACCCACGCATGATCGAGAGGGTTTGCAAAATCATTGACTTTTACAAAGATAATATTTCTGGGGAACATTTGGTAAAGAGGCATATTAGTTGCAAGGTCAATTTCTATAAATGATTGATTTATATATACTAGTGAACAGAACAGAAATCAATTTCAGCAATGACTATAGCTCTAAATTGTGTATTCCTGTACAGAATGAAAGAAAGTATTCTACACTTGATATAAGGTGGCTACATATAAAATACATTCATAAACAGTTGTAAATTTCATCAAATCAATAATAAATAGGATTTACTTTTATTTGAATGTTGCTTTTTTTTCCCCCATGGACACGAGTAGAAGTAGATTGCAAGGCCCATGTTCTGACTATTCTGTGAAAGGTGAAAGAAAAAAAAGAAGAGAGAAAAAAAAGTTGAAAAGTTTGCTCAAAAGTGAAGAGTTTACAAACCCTGTAACAGTCAAGGTCTTCACTGGTCTCCTTAGTCTAGTCATACAGACCCTTATGAATATATTGCCTGGCAGTGATGGTGGATTACACTCACACCAAGGAGGTATACCTCCTTGCTCACACTCACAGACTACGGTTTACCACTCAAAATCAAATTCACAAGTACATTACCATTCTGTTGTGAGTCGTAGGCAACGCATCGACAATGCATGGCTGGTGCTCAATGTTGACATACTAACACATGCATTGTCTATGTACACTGTACAACCAGAACATTGTGCATTTACTATTTAGCGCGTAAATGATGTTAGATGTGCCTAGATGAATTAAGGCAAATCTTAAATGCTCATACATGGCCAATGTTAGTTACAAAATCGGTTATCGTGCCAATTTTGTTGTCTTATGAATATGCGGAGGAGGATGGGACCTTACTTATGCTATTAAATTCATCAATCCATTTATCTAAAAAACTAGTGAGCGTAGCTTACAAAAGAGAGTTTAATCCATGGGAGACAAGTCAACTTTTGGTTTGAGGACAAAAAATGCATTATCTATAAAACTATTGATCCAAACCAGAGATTTCTTGGCCACCAACCTCACAGGAACGACATCTAAAGGATTTTTTAATTTCATGAACTTTCACATTTCCCTTCTTGTAGTGCCTGATCATGTAGTCGGGCTTTTAGCGCTGAATCCCCCGGTAGTTATCACGTTGCTGTTTAAAAAAATGTCTTTAAGGCCTGGTCACATATCACCGGATAGCGTAAACTGATGCCCGACGTAAAGAAAATTTGCGAAATCAGTCTTATCCATTGCTGCATGCACACAACGTTCTGCCAGATAAAGAAACATACATCGCCTGACAAGCAATGGACAAGAAACGCATACAAACGGTGATGAACGGATTGAAAATTGTTCTCTCCGTCGGGCATGCATCCGTTTACGCTATCCGGTGATATGTGACCGGGCCTTTAGAAAGGGTAAAAATCAAGTCCGTCCGCCCACGTGGTTATAAATCACCTGATGGATGGGGGCAATACAATACTCTCCTGCAGGTATACATTCTCATCAATGATTAACCTTATAAAGGCCGTCAAATAATAGAGAATGTCAATTCACTCCCATTATGCACGTACAGATGTGAGTGAATTTGTGCATCTTTTTTTAAATTGTAGTTGTGCACGTACGTGTGTTGGATGCTTCGATCTTTGATAATTATTTTTTTTTTTTGGGGGGGGGGGGGGTGGGAGGGGCAGATCTACAATGACATTTGTTCTATCCTGTATGAAATAAATGTGAAATATACAAAGTGTAACACCTTTTAGGCTCTTCTTAATCATATGATTCAAGTTTTTACTGAACTTGAAGATGAAAGGAAGAAAGGTGACTTTAAAGGGATCTAGTAACTTTGTTGACATGTGCAAAAAGTGATGAATGGTTGAAACAATGTATATTGTCATTTGTTGTTATCTGATATGTCCACTATAGGTATTGTGTGAAAATTTCAAGTTAAATGGACGTTTTGGCCAAGTAATGAGCAAAAATGCAAAGTGATATTCACTACTAAACTCACTGCAGTGACTTTGTACATGGTGACAACTATCCAGTGGATAGTTTAACATCTGAACACTTCAAAACATTTGAAAAACCGAAACCTGTCCCATGCTTCTATTGTTGATACAAATACAACACGGTATGAAGGAACCGCTAGAATTCCAATTGGATTTTGAGGATTTGGACAATGTTACTAGATCCCTTTAAGTTTAAAACAAACTGGCAAATAAGCTAATTTGCTGCACTTGTTACAACCCCAAATCTCCTGACAGTGACAGCTAGAGCAAATATTTGCCTAATTAGGACCCATGATTCCAAACCAACAAGTCCACATTATTGGTATAGGCTTATCATAAAACAAAAAAAAATCTCAAGTTTGTCTAGTGCATACAATGCATGAATAGGATCTGGACAGTGTCAGAAATCTTTGTCTATATACACATGCAGCTCCAAAAAACTGCATATAAACTATTCAATACACATGCATGATACAGATTATTTCCAACAAGATAGGCACATAAACCAACTATCAGTATTCAATATACAGGACTCAACACTTACGATCAAACAAGAGATAAATTTACCAAGCAGATCAAGCTACCTAGCATAATTATTGTTTTTTTGGTTCACAATTTGTTCATGGGCAAGTAAATTTTCTGTTTGGGCAAGTAACATTTGAACATTCCAGATTTTGATTGGCCTAACGGGCAAGAAGAAAAAAAGTCAGTGTGGAGGCTTGCAAGATACGAGATTGATAAAGATTATTTAGAACATGACGGTAAATTGACATGGACGTTGGTACATGCAGATCTTGAAGCCAGGAGTCGCAGCAGTCTATAGGCCTGTGGACAATGGTTGATAGTGATTATTTAGAACATGGTGGTACATTGACATGGACGTACACGCAGATCATGAAGCCAGCTAGGAGCCGCAGCAGTCTATTGGCCTGGTCTCACGCAGGGACTAGTAATGGGCTGGCCCAGGGAGCCTGCCACACTCAATTAGGGGCCGCTGATCGCCCCTGTCAAGAGGAAGGGGGTTAACCCCTACAACACCGGGCCCATGTAGAGACTATATAGTTTAACATGTTCCCTATTAGATTTTGTAATTCCCATAGAGTTAATACAGGACCCACTGGATTCCCCTAGGCAATGGGTTAAAGGGAAACAACACCCCAAAATAGTTCTTTGATATATCAAACTGATTACTTTTTTTGTAATCCATTCCACTAGTCAGCATAGAAATAATATGTGTCTCTAAAATATTTTCATTCAAACTTGATTATCATAACATCTTCTACAGAACCATGCAAACAGTATGATGATGAGTTTTCAAATTAGGATAACATTTTTTTCTGTAAACCTATTTCTGACCGTTTTTGTTGAAAGGACTCGTCAATATATTCTCTTTCATATGTTAGATCGTTATTGTTAGGTGCTGGGTCCCTTTAACCCATTCACAACCGAGGCCTATTGCATAAAAAGTTGCAATCAATCGAGAGTTATTATCAAACAAAAGCCAGAAAATGTAATGCGCATTTTAGCGGACTTGTTTGATTGGAACTGTTCAGGTTAGGGTTTCTAGGGTTTGTGTGTGTATGTGTGTTTGTCTGTCTGTGTGTTTGTGAGTATGCATATATAACCTGGGAATACATTTGTGGATGTTCTATGGTATTTATATGTGTGTGTCAATCCCTTTTTCATCCTTGTCTCTTTTAATCTTTTTCTTTTGAGAAGGCGACCAGAATCAAACCCGACTGCCATTTAGAGTACTCCCATGCAGGGTAAAGCGGTTGGAGGTGGCCATGATGGTAAAACAAGATCTTCAAACAAACTTCAAATCTACTTCCCATTTCAAACCATGTCTGTCTATTTTGCTTAACTTCGGTCTATCATTAGATTCTCTTTATTTGACGGTGACTAGAATCGAACCCGACTGACATTTAGAGTTCTGCCTCTCAGGGCAAAACTATAGGAGGTAGTAATGATGCTGCTAGTACTATGGAAAGAAATATTCATCAAACCAATTTCACATCTACTTTTTAGACATTTTAGACAATCTCTCTCTCTGTGTGTCTATTTTTCAATTTCTGTCGATCATTTGATTCTTCTGTCTATCAACTGATTCTTAAGATGTGATGGCTACTAGTATTAATCCCGTCTGCCATTTTAAAGTTCTCCCACACAGGGCAAAACTATAGGAGGTAGTAACGATGCTGCAAGTATGGAAAGAAGTATTCATTCACCAACTTCACATCTCCTTTTAAACAATCTCTCTCTCTCTGTGTCTATCATTCATCTTCTGTCTATCATTTGATATTTCTGATGTGATGGCTACTAGTATTCATCCCGTCTGCCATTTAAAGTTCTCCCACACAAGGCAAAACGATAGGAGGTAGTAACGATGCTGCAAGTATGAAAATAAGTATTCTTACACCAACTTCACATCAACATCTACTTTAAAAAAAATCTTGTGTCTATCATTTGATTCTCTTTTTGTAATGGAGGGTAGAATTAATCCCGTCTGCCATTTAGAGTTCTCCCACGCAGGGCAAAGCGATGGGAGGTAGCTATGATGCTGTGACGAAAGAAAGCAAAATTCTCAAATATTTAACTTCAAATCTACTACTCATTTGAGACTATTCCTGTGTTTGCCTTTTGTTGTTGTTGTTGTTGTATTTTCAGTCTATCATTTGGTTCTTCTATTTCCGATGGCGACTAGAATCAAACCCGACTGCCATTTAGAGTTCTACCACGCAGGGCAAAGCGATGGGAGGTAGTTATGATGCTGTCACTATAGTGGAGTAGGATTCTCTTGCCCGATCAGAAAATACTTCACAATTTAGACATTTTCTGTGTATGTTTGTGTTAGTCTGCGAATGTTCATGTGCATTTTAACAAAAACATTATTTGAATAAATTTTGGAAACCAGCAATTTTGATTTGTTGGTTAAAAAAAAAAAAAAAAAAAAAAAAATGTGTGTGTGCGCATTGGTATGTGTATGTCCTTGTATGTCAATTTTTTAGTGTGACAGTATTTGTATGTGTGTGTGTGTGTGTGTGGGTGTCCTTGTATGTCAATGTTTGAGTGTGACAGTATTTGATATGTGTGTGTGTGTGCATTTGTGTTTGTTAAAGTAAGTACAAAGCAAGGACAAATCACGAAGAAGATTTTCCTGAACAATAATAATCCTTGGTATTGTCCACACATAACTAACAATGAGTTTGTGCTCTGGTCCATTGGTCGATCAACAAAACATAGCTGTAAATATCAAATGATCAACCCATCTACAGTCAAACCTGTCCTAGCGGCCACCTGTCTATAGCAGCCAACCTGCCTATAGTGGCCACCAAAAGTGATCCCCTGCAGTGAGGAACAATGTTTAGGAACCTGTCTACAGAGGTCACCTGTCTACAGTGGCCATGTTTATTGTTTCCCTTGGTAGGTCATTATATGCAGGTTTTTACTTGTAGATGTGGACAAGGATTATGGGTACTTGGTCAGGTGTTAATTAGCCTTCAGCGCCCGGTGGGCTGCTGGGCTAGTATGCTCTCCAGGGAGTTGAGATTGTGTGCAAGATAATTGTGCGGGTTTGACCTGTACCTGTTGACCAAGGGTAATAATAAAGCGCTTAGAAACATTGTATTAAGCGCTATATAAATGTAATATATTATTATTATTATTATCAGCTTCAACTTCAATAATGACAACCATTTTCTTCCTGATGATGATAAGATATGACAGGCCCCATGCTGGGATGAAGACAACCCCAGTGATATTGATAGACAAGTCAAAAACATACATGTACAAGATGCACAACCTTATTTATTTTTACTCCCATTGTCCCTCACCAAAAATAATTATATACAAATTTTCAACATATTTCGCAAAATTCAAAAAGATGGGGAAAAAAACTCGGAGATATTGGATACTAGTAGTTCAAAGACATGGGAAGACATGCACACACAATAAAACTAATCCACAATGTTGGTTGATCAAAATAACCCGTTTGGAAATGCATTACAAACCTAACTTTTAAACTTAGTTCCACAAAAAAGAGAGAACAAACTCTAAAGATAGTTATAAAAATTCAAAGACAAAGGAAGGTGTTCAAGATACAGACTTCTGCAGAAGTTTACTTTAGCTTGGTCAAACCCAAACTAAAATGGTCAAAACATTTCTAAAAAGGGGAAAATCCCTATTTAAGATATTGAACAATATTGTTTTGTTATATTCACCCCCACAACCAGTCATTCTTTTCTCAAAATGTTCAATGTTTTTCCTCAAAGTATAAAAAGAGGAAGGAAACCCTAGTAATAGACAATTAAAGGGATAGTTGAGTTCTGGTAAGGAGAGTACAGTTTTGGTGAAACTGAATTTTAGTAACCAAAACCTGCATCATTACATTACAAACTAATAGTTATAACTAGAAAGGAACACAAAATTACAAATGACGTAGTAAAGATTAAATGAATCTTAGTGATTTCATTAACCATTAGAGATACTAACCAACCCCCTTCAACATTTGTATATCCATTTGGATGCACAGAAAACAACTCGCTAAAAACCACCCTAAAAAGAAACTGCCTTGGACCGAGACTACTCCCCTATATATACCAGGCGCTGGGCCATAATTGTCCTCTTTCAATTGCGCACGACTACCGACGCGGGGAGGACGGGAGGGAATTTATGAAGGGGGTTGGTTAGTATCTCTAATGGATAATGAAATCACTAAGATTCATTTAATCCATATCGAGATCCCTAACCAACCCCCTTCAACATTTGTATAATCCCTGACCCACACAAATAATATAAATGAAGTACACTTACTGACTGGAGGAGGGGTCGGCCCACGCATACTACATGGAGCCAGCCGCCAGAGCCGCCTCAGCAAAGGACGGACGTCCGGCCACCACGTCCCGTAGGTAGCATGACACGAATGTGTTTGATGACGCCCAGTAAGCCGCCCGTTTAATTTCGTCCACGGAAGCTCCGTTAAAGAGAGCCCACGAAGCAGCCATCGCCCGGGTTTCGTGGGCATGGGCAGGTGATTGCACCAGCGCGTCATCTCCTGCTGCGTGGATCGCCAGTACCAGCCATCGTGAGACAGTGGCCGTTGAAACGGGGAGATGAGGACGGATTGAGGAGATGAAAAGGACAGGGGAGGACCTTACTGACTCGGTACGTTTGATGTACCAGCGCAGAGCTCGAACCGGGCACCAAAGACGGTCCGCCCGCACCGATGAGAGCGAGGAGATCGTGGGGAGGAAAATCTCAACCGGAGGGGAACCCGCTGTTTGATTTTTCGCTATGAATCCAGGGGAGGGGATCAGTCTAACTCCACCCCTCTCCCACCGCACATGTCCCTTCGCCAGGGACAGGGCATGGAGGGCGCTCCGCCTCTGGCCCGAGGCAATCGCCAGAAGGAACGCAGTCTTCACTGCCACCTGCTTCAGAGGGGCCTCCGCCATAGGTTCGAACGGGGCGCGGGCCAGGGCCTGGAGCACGCGAGTCAGGTCCCAGGACGGCACCAGGGACCTGGAGGGCGGGCGTTTGATGAAAAACGCCTTCATAATTCGGGATATCGATTCGTTAGAGGCTACCGTGGATCCATCGGGGAAGCCAGCATGCACCGCCCCGATGGCCGAGCGGTACCCCCGCACCGTGGCTAACGCCAGACCTTCATCGAATAGTTCAATTAGGAAATCCACTATCTTCCCTAAATGGGCAGTACGGGGATCACACCCCCGTTCCCTGCACCACACTCCGTACCGGGAGAGACGAGAATCGTAGGTCCGTCTTGTTGAAAGACGCCATGATGATGCGATGAAATCTGCAGCGCGCTCTGAAAGGCCGTCCTGGCCCGCGGACACCCGGACAGAGGCCACAATACCAATCTGAGCGTGCGCGGGAACGGGTGGGGGAGGCCGGACAGCGGCTGCACCACCAGATCCACCCGAGGGGGAAGGCTGCGAGGCAGCGCTACCAACAAGGATACTAGAGTCTGAAACCAGGGCCGGGCCGGCCACATCGGGGCCACCAACAGCAGCTCGGCCCTGTCTTCCACCACCTTCCGAAGCACCAGGGGGATGAGGGGGAAGGGGGGGAAGGCATAGCCCCGGATCCCCTGCCACGAGACGGAGAACGCATCCTCCGCCCAGGCTCGGGGATCCCGGGCCCGCGAACAGTACGCGTCTAGTTGGCGATTTATGGCCGACGCGAACAGGTCTACCCCCGGACACGGGAAGGACCTGCAAATTTGGTTGAAAACTACTGGGTGGAGATGCCACTCCGACGGAAGGAAACGGCCGCGGGAAAGGAAATCCGCAATTACATTGTGGTCTCCTGGTACGTGGACTGCTAGCAAGACCACGCCGTGTTCCCGGCAGGAGGTCCACAGGTCCAGTGCCAAGCGACACAACGGGAGGGACCTCGTGCCCCCCTGCCTGTTTACATACGCCACTACCGTGGAATTGTCTGAGACCACTCTGACTGTTCGCCCCCGTAAGGACGGGAAAAACTCGTGAAGGGCCAGTCTCACTGCATACATTTCCAGAATGTTGCTGTGGAGGTCCGCTTGGAGGGGGGACCAAAGCCCCGAGATGTAGCGGTCTCCCATGTACGCCCCCCACCCAATCTTTGAGGCATCGGTGGTCACTGTCACCGAGGGGGAGGGCTTTCTGAACGCCTTCCCCTGCGAAAGGAATTGAGGGTCCGCCCACACCGCACAGGCCCTCCTGGCCTCGTCGGTGAATGGCACCTGGGTTCGAGGGGAGTCCACGGCCTGTCGAAAGTAGGCCTGGAGGAACATCTGCACGGGCCGGATGAAGAGACGGCAATCTGGCACTAGGTCCACCAAGCTGGTGAGGTGGCCGAGAAAAACCTGCCACAACTCCGCCGGGGAGGTGGGGCTCGAACGTAATCGGAGAACGACGCCCTGGACTGCCGCCACTCGGTGGGCCGCAGGGCGGGCCAGCTGGGACACTAGGTTGAGTTCGGCCCCCAGGAACACTGGGGTCTGGGAGGGAGTCAATTCCGACTTCCGCTCGTTGATGAGGAAGCCCAACGATCTGACTAGCTCGAGGGTCTCTGCAAGGTGCCGGCGGAGAGCGGCCTCCGAAGGGGCCACCACCAGCCAGTCGTCCAGGTAGACGAAAATTTTGATCCCTCGAGACCGAAGGAACCCCGCCACTGCCGACACCAACCTGGAAAAAACTCTGGGAGAGGACTTCAGGCCAAAGGGGAGGACCTGATACTGGAAGGTCCGCAGTCCTACCTGGAACCCCAGGAACCGCCAGCAGTGCGGATGGACGGGGACATGGAGGTACGCATCGGAGAGATCTATGGACGCTGCCCATTCGCCCGGCTCGAGGAGGGGGAGGATGGAAGCGAGGGTCTCCATACGAAAATGAACATCCGGGACGAAACGATTGAATCTTTTTAAGTTCAGGATTAACCGGAAATCCCCTGTCCGCTTGGGCACCAGGAATACCGGTGAGAGGCACAACGACGGGGAGTCGACCACCTCCACAATGGCCCGCTTGGCCAGAAGTGAGTCGATCTCCGCCCAAACCGCCGCTCGCCGCACCTGCGACTGCGGCAGAGCCGTGGGGAAACGAAGGGTACCGGGGAAGGAGGGCAGTAGACTGATGCGCAAGCCCTGCGCGACCGTGGAGAGGACGAACGAGTCCACGGAGATGTCTGCCCACCTTTCCCGGAAGCCGGAAAGGCGGCCTCCCACTGGCCCCGAGGCCACACTCTCCACTACGCCACCGTCATGACTGGCCAAAGGAGGCAGGACGGCCACGTCTGCCACCTCTAGGGCGCCTAGCCGCCCCTCGTCCACGAAACGGGGCAGGCTGACGACCGGAGGAGAAACCACGACCGGAGAAGGAACCACGACCGGGGAAGGGACCACCCCACGCAGGAGGTCCGTCACGGGCAACGACCTCGCCTCGGGCCGGAGCACGAGTCGCTCTGGAGTCGTGGGACGTACGCCGCCGACCGGAACCACGAAAAGATCCAGAGGCCCTCGGAGAGGCGCCCTCCCGGCGAGACGGCCGGTTACGGAAAGGGCGGAGACGCCCGGCCACCTCCGAGGCTCTCTTGGCCGTGCTCACCTCGGCATCGAGGGCGTTGTCCAACTCTCCCGCAAACAAAAACGGACCCGTTAAGGGAATAGCCGCAACGGCAGGCGTGGGAATGAGGCGACCTAAGCCCAGGGCCTCAAGGGCCAAACCCCGACGCTGGCGGCAGGCCAGGAACACTACTCGAGCAATCTGGTCGAAAAGGAGCTCCTCCACCGCCCGGATCAAGTTGAACGTCGACTCGCGGTCCTCCGAGCACATCTCGAGCGCGTCTGCGCGGTTCAAAATGTCTTGCAGAGATACAGAGTATACCGATAGACGAAGAGCCATCCGGGCTGCCAGGGACACATTCGACCAAGTGCGATCGGCTGACCGGAAGGAAGCAGACTGCAGTCCCGTCGCCCTGGACCCGCTCAACGAGGAAGCCAGAGCGAGGAGGGCAGGAGAATGTTTAGGAACCGTGAAGTAGCTGTCACGGTCCTCCAGACGAATACCAAAAGCCGACACATGATGAGTAGGGACAATGGCGGCCGGCTTGACGGTCCCGGATACCGGTCTCGAAGACTCCGCCACCGCCTCCAGTTCCCGGAGGAAATCCGCCGTCACCGGAATACCCGACGAATCCGGGGGGGACGCCGACTGGAAAATCCGCTGCTGGGGAACAGGCACAACCGACTCCGCCTCTGTAACCGCCGGAGAAAAGAAATTGATCAGCGCCTCTGCCGCGCGGCCGACCTGGAGAGCACGCGGAGAATCCACCTCCTCCTCTTCCTCTTCCGACTCTAACGGAAAGGACTCCCCATCCGGTACATCCATGGGCACGGAGGGGCCAGCCTCCACGGGAAGCGAAGAGGACGGGACCGAACGAGACGCCAGAAATTCCTGGAAAAGCCGCATCAACTCCTCGTTACCAGGAAAAGGGGGCACACCCACCCCAGCCGCACGGGAAGGGGCAGCCCTCACCTCATCAGCCACCTGACGAACCGGGGGCGGAGCCCCCAGCGAAGAAGACGGGGCCACGGAAGGGGCACCCAACCCCCCAAAACCTAATCCAACCCCTGGGAAGGAAGAAGAATGAATAAGCCCCGGAACCCCCCGTGGGGTCCGGGGTACAGAAAGGGCCTCACCCCCAACCCGAGGGGGATGAGACGCTGCTGCAAGGGCCCCCCCCGGGGGGGCCGCGCTATAAGTAACACGAGAAGCGGTCGAAACAGCCGCGAAACTAGGGGAACTTACCCTTGGTCTAGTGGGGACTGACCTCCCTCGGCCAGGAATCCCGGGAGCAGAAGTCACTCGTCCATGCTGGGTGCGACCTTTCGAGTGCACCGGGCGCGGAGTCCCGCGCCCGTCAAAAGCTATGGAAAGAGCGGACTTACCCGGCTTGCGAGAGGACTTACGTGTGTGGTGAGAAATGGCCCGAGTCTTGAACTGCTCACCGTGACCAAAGCCGGACATCATAGGCGAATTACAACCGGGGACGGCACCCCGGCTGACGCCACGATCCCCGGGCCCTACGATGATAGGGGGACCGTCTTCAGGGGACCCTACTAACCCTCTAGCCATAGGATACCCCTGGGTGCCACAGCTACTGCTTCGCCCATCCGTGAGGCGCGAATTAGTAGCACGGGATTCTAAATTTGGTTCCCCCGGAACCGACATTGAACGACCCAGGGGAAGGGAACCCGGCCTCAAACTCCCCGTCTCGTGACCCTCGCCGGACGAGGCCGACAAGACGTCCACCCAACCATCATCCGATGTCATACCTAGATGCACAAAGGAACAAGGTAAGAAAAAAAAACCAAAGGAAAAAAGGGAGGTTAGCATCCCCCCATAAGCACTCAATTATTATTATTTTTTTTTTTTTTAACAAAAAATAATTTTTTTTTTTTTTTTTTTTTTTTTTTTTTTTTTTTTTTTTTTTTTTTTTTTTTTTTTTTCCAAGTTTTTTTTTTTTTTTTTTTTTTTGTCCCTTCGAGGGCACCCCCGCACTTTTTTTTTTTTTTTTAAAGTGTGTGGGAGGGGGGGTGGGAGGGGGGGGGGGGGGGAAGGGGGTGGAGGGGCCAAGAACCCCGACACCACCTCTCCCCAACACATGTTTCAACCCATGGTGACCCCGACGAGGCACCACCCCCCCTCAACAAAACAAAGGCCAACAAAGGACAAGCCACGACCCCGAGGTCGAGCCAACACACACCACAACAAGGTTATAAAAACAAAATGGCGGGCATGCAAGAATACGAACATGACATCAAAAATAAAAAATAAAAAACTTTCAACATCATTCATGAATCGAGCACAACGTCTCCGAAATGATTGACGGCCATGGAAAGAGAGGAAGCAACATTATACACGAGCCAAGACGCAAGACCCCCCGAACGAGGGGGCCGAGCAAGCCCAAATAAAAATCAATCTTATACATGACCCGAGGTATAAAACCCCGAGAAAAAATTTAACTGAGAGTGAAAACTCGGACCGAATCTCGCCCGTAACTACGGGGGAACACTCCCACCGCGAGCCGTCCGAAAATTCACGCATGCGTCATTTTCTTAACCACCAACGGAGCGCCAGAAAAACCTAACAGAAAGCTCCGAAAATGGTCTCAAAATCGCTTCTGACAAGGTCCAAGGACTTACAAATCAAATAGGGTTATTGCGCTACACTGATAGATAGAAAAGGAACGGTCTTACTTTAGATTGTAGACTGCTACGAAAATTCTTAGAATCAAATGTAAGAGCGCGATTTTCAGCGTGACTGTCTCTAAGGCGTCGCAAATGAAAGAGGGACAATTATGGCCCAGCACCGGGTATATATAGGGGAGTAGTCTCGGTCCAAGGCAGTTTCTTTTTAGGGTGGTTTTTAGCGAGTTGTTTTCTGTGCATCCAAATGGATATACAAATGTTGAAGGGGGTTGGTTAGGGATCTCGATATGGATTACGTCTTTGCTTGGTTTTACCACTGGTACTATGTAGCGTTTGAGACTCAACTTAATTCCCCTTTAAAGAGATTTTGTCAGTTGACTTTCTCGTTTCACAAAGTAGTGATGAACATAAGAGTATTGACGATGATTATATTAGTCATATTTGCCGTTGAAAAATTTCACAACTTTTTGTCAAGAACTGCCTTGTTTTGTTACTATCATGGTGTCAATCCGTACCGGATTCTTTTGATCCGGGGGAAGAGAAAATAGCTCAACCCCCTGATGAATAGGTATTACGTAAGCATCGACTCCCGTGGTTACGATCGTTATGGAAACCTTTTAGACAGAACATGATACAGAATAAACCACAAAGTAATGTTTAAAATTCCCTGTTTGTCTACAGTTTATTTAGCAGATCACTGTACTTCAGCATGGTAATGATGCAAACAATCTAGTTCATTTTGTTTTGAATGGGTATTTTGAATATGGGAATTTCTTTGTTTTTGCTATAAAGCGGAGCTAGAGAGTAAAGAGAGAATGGAGAAGGGGGTGGGGGGGGGGGGGGGGGGTGAGGGGGAGAAAGAGAGAGGGAGGGGGAGAGATAGGGAGGGAGGGAGGGGGAGAGAGGTAGAGAAATACAGGGACCGGGAATAAATACTAACATTCTTATTTGGGAATTATTTATGCAGTCATGGGTGGAAATTCTTATTTCGATTCATTTCGTGTGTTTGTTTGTTTGTTTGTTTGTTGTTTTTTTTTGGGGGGGGGAGCATATAAGAAGAATGATGCATATTATTCTCTTTAAGCTTAAGATTAAAGAGAATAACTTGTAGAAAAATAATCACAATATTATTCTTTATAAAACAAGATTGTGTCAATATTCATTCTGTGTTGTTTAATGACGCGTGCATGTTTTTTTTTTTTTTTTTTTGGCATTCCGTGGAATGAGAGTAATGTTGACAGTCGATTTTAAGCAACAAATAGTTAAACCACAAGAAGAAAAATTATATCTTGCCATTATACGCAGAGATGCCAACCTTCACAAACCAAAAAAAGTATTCTGAGAGGTAAAAAACAGTATTTTGAACCCAAAAAAAGTATTTTCCGAGCTGCCAACCTTTAGCGGCAAAAAAACATATTTTTTCGCGAAGCAAATACGTGCAGCAAAAAAAAACCTTACGCGCGCGTTAATATAAAAGTTGGTTCAGTCGATCACACCAGCGTTTGTATGAGTTTGTTCAGTTTATTTGTGTTATATCTAAATTATGTATCTGAAGTAATAGTTTATCAGGGTTCAACGTACATTTATTGCCGTTTTCCGATCGTTTCTATAGGTTTAAAAAAAAAAAAAAAAAAAAAAAAAAAAAATCGTTTATTGAAACGTATTTTATTAGGGGAAAACGTACTGCCGTATTTTGCGTGAAAAAACATAACAAATACGGCAAAAACGGAACGGTTGGCATCTCTGTATACGGTAGTAATATTATAAATACACCCATTAAACAAGTAATTTTCTTGTGAAACTGCTTCATGCAATACATGCGTTTGTTAGGCCTATGTACCGCCGCGGTGCGCGCCGTTACATGAAAATAAAATCAAAGCGTTCTATGTAATTGATGATTTCACGAAATGACGGTGATGCTAAAAGGACACTAGTTAACCCTTATTAATTTTTTAAAAGCAGCTGCAATAAGAGAAAACATTTTTTTACCTCGTAGTTCTAATAACTTTGTCTGTACATCAATTAAACAAAACTTATTGCCGTATTTAGTGTCCATTCCAAGAATTTCATCCATGGGGGAAAAACCTCGTAGGTTTTACACGCGCGGCTACAAGCCGTCACTTCGTGAAAACAAAACGAAAGCGCGTCCTTGAATTTTGTGTTTTCACAAAATGACGCTTATTTTTCCAGCTCATTTACGCCTAAAAATATAATAAATCATTAAAAAAAAAAAACATAGCAATAAACATAAGATATATTCTACCCAAGAATATAAAATTCATCCACCCATGATATATAAAAGATATCGAGATCATGGTTGGAATCTTTGAAAGCGATTTACTCAAAACGAACTTTCTCTTATTTGCGCGCTCATCCGTCACTTCGTGAAAACGATTACGAATTATTAAATACAACACATTATTTCACATTACTTCACATTCTACACATGCACACTAAAACGACTCGGACGCAAGATGGCGCTACTCTGTTACATCGGTTTCGTATGAAGTCAGCGAGCAGCAAGTGATAACAATAAACCGGATTTCGTCCCTTTTCAGAAAAAAACGCACCATTCATGCCCTCAGTTTTCTGGCACCCGTAATCCCTCCTTTTACCAGAAAACCGGGATTTCGTGAAAGCCAAGGAAAGCCGCGGTTTTTCTAAATAACGCCTAAGTCGCCTGGGGCTCTTGTTTATTTACCGTATTTGTCGGTGTATTACCCGCTCCGATGTATTAACCGCATGTTCAGGTTCAAAACAGGAACTCGTGACTATAGAGGAACTTGCCGCGTAAGCTTTTGAAAATTGGTTGTGCACAGCTCTTCGTTAAATCAAGTAACTGTGATCAGCTCCGTGCGGAGCTGTGAATAACTGACGCTCGAAATTGTGAAGTGTTTTTTTGATGAGGTCTTTTAACCCCTTTAATCAGATTATTGTTATATTTTGTTTAGTTTTAATACACCGTGAAACCCCCGTGTTTGGGCGCGCTACATAAAATAACTATGAAAAGAATGTTAACTTACTTGAAATTGATAATTTATGTCGATCGGTCCTTATTAGAATCCGACTTTCTTTCGATCGCTGCAATAATGACCGCCACCGTACTCAGCGCAAACTCATCGGCATCGCACAGCGCATGCGCTATGCGATCGAAAAAAAGCCGGATTCTAACAGGGACAATCGACATAAATTATCGATTTGAGGTAAGTTATCATTCTTTTCATAGTAATTTTATGTAGCGCGCACAAATATGGGGGTTTCAGAGTGTATTAAAACTAAACAAAATACAAAAATAATCTGCTTAAAGGGGATAAAACACCTCATCGCAGATCTACAAACATGTTCCTGCGAGATTTCGAGCGGTGTATATGCCAGGCTCTGTGCTACGCACAGAGCCTGGTTAGGTTATGAATCAAGGAGCTATATCAACACACTGTACTGGATATGCGTGTTAGGTGTCCACAACTACTACACGTGCGAAATATGGGTGCATTAACTGGATTTTCTCTCTGTTTGAGGACGGATAACTTATTTGCGGTGATCCATTTTTGTTTTGGTTTTCGTCCTTGCCCCTGTCCACGTCCAACCATGGCTTCCTTCACCATTTTTTTCGCCCTGCTCGCTGCGCTGTTCGTGATTGTGATCCCGTACCCCGGCCTCATTGCCACCAAGGAAGGCCAGGCCCAGGCGGGCCCCGGTAAGTCACCAAGCGCATGCTATACCTTTTCTTTTTTATTTGTTTGCATTGTTTGTCATATAATGTAGTGTATTTACCTGTGTGTATATTTCTTTAACTGCCAATGTGAGTTTGACTTGTGTATTTATTTCTGTTTGGATCATCTTTCTACATGTATGTCTAGTTGGAGGCCAGCCTCCGGTCCGGCTGCCCGTGGTGGGAGGGGGAGACCAAACCGGAGCTCGAGGCGATGATGGGGCAGCTACTTCCAAATTGGTAAGTGCATTAGAAGTATACCAATGTTATCTGTCTTCAGCTCGCTTCTTTTACAGTAGTACCTTACTTGGAAAGTCGTGTCTTAAGAGGCAATATTTGTGAATGTTCTTCAATCCTGTAATGTGTAAATTGAAGAGGTTACTTACAAATCTACTTAACTGGCAAAATACTATTTTTACTAGTTCTGAGAAAAATGGGTTTAAAGATTTGAAAAATGCCTGCAGATCACAATTTTCATTATATTTCAATCAAAGTTGGTATAGTTATTAATATTAGCTATCCTAAAAGTAAGAAGACATTTTTTCCACTAATATGAGGGTTGTTGCTCTATCGTTTTCCAGAAACCAATTACCAGTTAAGTAGTTTTGTCTCTAAAATCATGTCCTTAAGTAGATCTTCCACTAACATTTTCTGAAAATTTAGTATAACAGTCCCCTGGATTATCCCAGCTGAACAAGTTCACAGTGCAATTATGTAATTAACTGTGTGTCAATGTTTGTGTGACTGTGTGGGTGTGTTGGAAAGTGTGTGTGTGTGTGTGTGTGTGTGTGTCTGTCGATTCGTCTGTCTGAGTAGGACTATGTGTCTCTGTTGTAACCTCCGCCAGCAGGTGAAACCTACAGTACGTTTGGTGAAGGTTATATCTTTGGTTCTGCATGTATATGTTTGTGTCTGTATGTGTCTGTGCGTGACTGTGAGTGTGTCTGTGTGTGTCTGTGCGTGTCTGTTTGTAAGTCTGTCTGCAAAATAACTCACAAATGGATTAAATGCTATTAAATTTAAGGAAGCAAATGAGATGAAAAATTGGCTACAATTGGTGTAAATTGTAAAATAACGTATGTCTGCTCAAATGAATATGTTTTTTTTTTATTATTATTCTCGCTAGATGTTAGTATTAATAGATATTTCTTTAAACTTTTTATTATTAGAAAATGAAGTCTTAATAATAGACATTACCTTTATATACTATGATGAAGATTTTATTCTAAAGTCTTATTATTTAATGATTGTAATATTACAGTGTGCAGCAGGTCGACTGTCTAGGCCTACCGGTCATCAAGTCCTTGGAAGCCCCCCTGACCCCCAACCCTCGGGTCCTCAGCCAGCCCCAAAGAGTGAGGATGTAGCATCCTCGAGACCTATGCAGGAGGTATGAATACCATTTCCTATGCTTAACCCATCGGATCCAGCCTGGGCTATTTCTTGATTGGGTTTATCCCTGGAAGGGGGGGGGGGGGGTTGCTCCCAGAGGCCCCTCCCCTGATAGATCAAAGGGTAAATGATTGTCTGCTTGACTTAAAATATAAATTCATTTTTCTTGGTATGTCAAATGATTGATGCAATATGTCATCTAAAAATTGACATTTCATTCTGTTTTTACAGTCATAATGCATTATTTCATGGTCAGTTTTTTATACTGTGTTTTTGTTTCAGACAAGTATTATACAATATATTATGTGAATGTGCTTTTTCATTGCTATTAAATTAATGGAAGCAAATGAGATGAAAAATTGGCTACAATTGGTGTAAAATAACGTATGTCTGCTCAAATGAATATGTTTTTTTTTATTATTATTCTCGCTAGATGTTAGTATTAATAGATATTTCTTTAAACTTTTTATTATTAGAAAATGAAGTCTTAATAATAGACATTACCTTTATATACTATGATGAAGATTTTATTCTAAAGTCTTATTATTTAATGATTGTAATATTACAGTGTGCAGCAGGTCGACTGTCTAGGCCTACCGGTCATCAAGTCCTTGGAAGCCCCCCTGACCCCCAACCCTCGGGTCCTCGGCCAGCCCCAAAGAGTGAGGATGTAGCATCCTCGAGACCTATGCAGGAGGTATGAATACCATTTTCTATGCTTAACCCATCGGATCCAGCCTGGGCTATGTCTTGATTGGGTTTATCCCTGGAAGGGGGAGGGGGGGGGGGTTGCTCCCAGAGGCCCCTCCCCTGATAGATCAAAGGGTAAATGATTGTCTGCTTGACTTAAAATATAAATTCATTTTTCTTGGTATGTCAAATGATTGATGCAATATGTCATCCAAAAATTGACATTTCATTCTGTTTTTACAGTCATAATGCATTATTTCATGGTCAGTTTTTTATACTGTGTTTTTGTTTCAGACAAGTATTATACAATATATTATGTGAATGTGCTTTTTCATTGCTATTAAATTAATGGAAGCAAATGAGATGAAAAATTGGCTACAATTGGTGTAAAATAACGTATGTCTGCTCAAATGAATATGTTTTTTTTTTATTATTATTCTCGCTAGATGTTAGTATTAATAGATATTTCTTTAAACTTTTTATTATTAGAAAATGAAGTCTTAATAATAGACATTACCTTTATATACTATGATGAAGATTTTATTCTAAAGTCTTATTATTTAATGATTGTAATATTACAGTGTGCAGCAGGTCGACTGTCTAGGCCTACCGGTCATCAAGTCCTTGGAAGCCCCCCTGACCCCCAACCCTCGGGTCCTCGGCCAGCCCCAAAGAGTGAGGATGTAGCATCCTTGAGACCTATGCAGGAGGTATGAATACCATTTTCTATGCTTAACCCATCGGATCCAGCCTGGGCTATTTCTTGACTGGGTTTATCCCAGGAAGGGGGGGGGGGGGTTGCTCCCAGAGGCCCCTCCCCTGATAGATCAAAGTGAAAATGATGGTCTACTTGACTCTAGATTTGCTGAGTTGATTTTTCTTGGTTTGCCAGCAGAGTGGTGCAATATGGCATGTTAAAATTTGACATTTCATACAGTTCAAACACTAATAACACATTAAAAATGTAACAATAACAATTTGCATCATTTCTTACCAAATCTAGGGCGCTGATCATGATTGGCTCTTGTTTTCAAGATATTGTCAAATTCATATTTTATACATGTGTCTATGGGACTCTAATACTAACAATATAGCAATACACAGCTTAATTTGCTCAATTTTATTTTCGATATTATCTGAATTGGGTGGCCTTGTTATACTTGTCATGATAGATGATATAAACCATCATATCTGTTATTCCAAATAATACATAAGCAAGCCACTCGAATGGTCAGAGACAAGCAAAGATACCCAAAATACATATAGACAGTAAAACGTAGTTAACCCTTATAAGATTGGGAGGGGGGCCTAAAAAGTCCCCCCTCTACTTTTCGCACAATTATTCCACTACGCGAGATGCTCTCGTGGGGAAATTTTTTAGAGAATTTTCTTCCACTCATCACGCAACGTTTGAGACCAAATTTGGCACACCCGCGCGTTCGGCCTTGAAGCCACCGCCCTTTGAAACAGAACTCTCTACCTGAAAAAAGGTCAAAAATATGATTTTGTATCCAAATTCAATGTAAAACATGTTTTTCCAATTAATTAATAAGTAAACATTATTCTTACTTTTAAAGGCTAAAACTAATTGATTTTGGCATCAAAATATTTCCATGATTGTTCTCGACGAATTTCATAAATAAAACAAAGAAAAACAAAAGTTCAAAAAACAACGCAATACCTAAGAACTTTTATAAACAATACAATACATAAGAAATTGTTTTTTGGCAATTTTTTTCTCGCACAATCATTAAGTACATTGTAATTTGAGATTACAATCCACTCTTCCATCATGCATATTTTCGCAGCGATCGCGTGATCCACGGCTGAGATCTTAGGCGGGGGCCTTTTTATTCCTATTGGAAAACCTGTATAAAGTCTAAAATGGAAATATGCAAAAGAATCATTGAAATCGTCCGTGTTGCACAATGGGCCAGATTGGCTTTCAGTTTTCTTCCTAGCTTTTGTACTAAGATAAAAATTGTAATACATTAGAGGTATCAGAAAAAACCAAATGTTTTTAAGTTCTGTTTTAAAACAAAAACCAAGCCAGGTTTCTTCTCAGCCCTTGTATAAAAAATAGTGAAACGTGAGAAATATCAGGATAAAACAACATCTGTGTTTAAAGTTATCTTTCAAAATAGCTTATAATATTTCTGTAGCTTTCTTCTGAGTCTTTGTTGCAGATCCCTCACTACTCCTGCGACTTTATCTTAATATGTATTTTTTTATAAATTTACAACTGCGCAAAATAAGCATATTTGTACAGGGCAGGGAGGGGGGACACTGCCCTCTAATATGTTTTTTAATTTGGGATTTAGGCAAGTTTTGGGCAAAATTAAGGCAAATTAATGGAAAATTAGGGGAAAATTGGGGCAATTTGTTAAAGTGGAACATGTAAAGTGTAAGAAATTGCACAAACTGACATTTGAGACTTCAACCCTATTTCAATATCATTGTAAAATACAATCGAAGGATTTGTGAAAGTTTGAAAGAAAACTAAGACTGTTTACCTAGTGAAAAAACGAATAATGAGTTCGTATTTTATCAGCGAATACTGATAAACTGTCTTAGGAATATTTGCCCCTTCTCGCACTCCTGTGTGTTTACACGCGTTGTACAATTCTTGGAACTCACGGTCGCTGGGTTCAAAGTCCAATCTCCGGGTTGTTCTCACGCTATGCTATAACGGGCAGCTATGACATGTATGCGGACGCAATTGACTGTGACTTTTGAATCACGTTATGTAACGTGTTTCAATTAATGATAATTATCTTCATACCAAAGGGACATTTGAACAAATCTAACCCTATTTGATTCTTCTCTTACCATAAGCTACACAACACGGCAGAAGAGAAACGAGGAAGCTCCAATTATTTTTCGTGGAGTTAGACACTTTACATGGATCACTTTAAGGTGCTTCCCCCTAAATCACTTTACCGCGAATATGTCAGTGGGCAATCACCTTCTGTTCGATCTCACTTTATCCGGCTATTATACGAACTTGTATGTGTGTGTTTTTTTTCACTATACAGAAATATGGGGAGGAAAAAGAAAAAAGGGACCGAAATCCTCAGGCCATGGCACCAGAAGTGTATGACCAAATTTTCACCGCGTTGAAAAACGGTCATCATGGATGCACTAGGGAGAGCAAATCTAAAGGAGGCCTTATGTGGCGGAAAGTCTATTCTCGACTGCATCGCTTTCCCGACATTTCCATTGAGACAGTTCGCAATCCAGTGACTTGCTGTGAAGAGGAACGGCTCGTTTTGCCCAACGGCCCAGGAAGATATCTTATTATTGTGCGAACTGATGAGATCGATGAAATTTTGTCAAAATATTACATGGAAACACTAGGAGATGGAGCACTGAAACTAGAAAAACGTCTTAAGAAAATCTTCATTGGTTTAACCAAACGGATAATTCAAGACTGGTTACATAAACGGCCCTCTGTACAACAAAATAAACCAATATTCAAGAATGTGGCTCCTCTGGTTCCGATACGTGCACAGAAGGTGATGGAAAGAAATCAGATCGATTTAGTAGATATGAGAAGTATGTCTGAATATGATCCAGCGAACCATTATCAATATGTCCTCGCGATAATAGATGTTTTTAGTCGGCATCTGTGGCTGAGACCTCTGCAAGGCAAGTCTTCAGAGGAAGTTGCGCACCATCTTCAAAATCTCTACGAAACATTTGGTACGCCAAAAATAATCCAGTCGGATCAAGGACCAGAGTTCAAAGGGGCAGTAAGAAGGCTTATGGCAAGATTGAATGTCAAAGTTATTATGAGTGCACCATACAGGCCACAATCACAAGGGAAGGTATGCATTTCTACCTAACGACATGAACATGCAAAACTTAACGATTGTCTTAACCCTAACTTACCCGGGCTATTTTGAGAGGTGATATTCCTGGGGGGGGGGGGGCATTATGGCCCCCCCTTCAGATCTCGGCCGCGGATCGCGCGATCGCCGCGAAAATTTGCACGCGAGTAGAGTATCATGTAAACTACACAATTGCATATTCAGATTTTTTAACAAAATTATAATTGATTTTTAATTAATTAATTATGCTGATATATGCATAAATTCATATTTTTAGCTCTAAATCACTAAAAAATTGTGTTCAAATTTAGTGGCCAGAAGCCAATTTTGGGTGGCCCTGGGCGACTAGGCCACTGCTAATGTCGAGCCCTGCTGTAATCATTTACATTTATCCTGGTTGTCTTCTCATTTCTTAGTTGGAGCGAAGCCATCCTGTGTGGAAAGCGAAACTGCGGTTGATGCTGGAAGAACAGACCAAGGAAGATGAGACTTTTGATTGGTCCCAAGCACTTCAACAGGTCGAGAGGCTGTATAATGAAGCTTATCACACCTCCCTTAGTAAGAACTGTATTTTTTTTTCAAAACTTATGTTCCAAACCGAAAATGAACTGAACTTCTCCAGGTTTTTTGACAGTGCTGTTATTAGTCAAGTTGCTCTAGCCCAAATCAGAGTCTGGAGTCTATGTTCTGAATCACTGTAGACCTAGTCCAAGTCAATGACATCCTAGTCCGAGTCTTAACCCTAAAAAGACTGGGGTATTTTCGAGGCTAGAAAAACTGGGGGGATCGAGGCGTAAAAGGCCCCCCCCCCCCCCCCCCCCCCCAAGATCTCGGCCGTGGATCGCGTGATTGCCGCGAAAATTTGCACGCTAGTAGATTGAAATGTAATCTCAAAGATGGTAAAGTTAGTTTTTCAAGAAAACTTTCCAGATTAATTTATTATGCTAATTTATGCGTAAATTTCTTATTATGCCTCCGCCAACGAAGTGGCCGGAGGCATTATGTTTTCGGGTTGTCCGTCCGTACGTACGTCCGTCCGTCCGTCCGTACGTCCCGTTTTCGTTCTCGCGATATCTCAAGAACGGGGTGACAATGATCTGATTAGATTTTGGGGTTCATGAGGTGAAAGGTCAAGGTCGTAGGACTCAATATATGTGAAAAATATCCTTGCGATATCTCAAGAACCGTTTGACTGATCAATTTCAAACTTGGAATGAGTTACATACACATCAGGGTGGCAATGATCAGATTTGATTTAGGGGTCATGAGGTCAAAGGTCAAGGTCACATGACTCAGCATATATGCAAAAATGGCTTGTAATGGCAAAATCTCGAGAACAAAAAGTTTGGGGGTCTATGGTCAAGGTCACAGAACTCAAAATATATATATGAAGGAAAAAAAATTCAGTGCACGTTATTTTGGGCTAGATATTGAAAATTGCGTCATAGCGGAGGCATAATTTTCGACTGCGCGCAGTCGAAGATCCATCTAGATTCTTGCTATAATTCCGATAATTCCGAGTTGTATGAATACACAGCCTAAGCTTGATTTTGGAGTATGTTGGTAGGTTGAAAGTTTAAGTTCATACTCATTAAATATGCAAAAATGGTTTTCATTCAGTAGTGGTTGATGGATGGTACTACTGTAGCTATCAAAATACAGCTCAAGTTCATTATCTAAGGATATTGCTCAAAAGTCATAGCTCATTAGACATGTTCGGATTTCGGAATCTCACACCCCTACCCTGTATAGATGTGAGTAACCCCCCCCGGACAAGTTGCCTTTGGGTAAAATTGCTGTAGGTCAAGTCGCCTTCGTTGAGCCGAGGGCGACTGGTCTCGAACGATTCTCATCTTACCCCAAAAAGTTTTAGTTGCTTCAAAGCATATAATTGCCACTTGAAACGTAAAATTTTGCCATCAGCTTCATCATAAATAAAGAGCGACTGTTTCCGTTTTAACCCATGTTTATGAATGTATAAAATAATATTCTGTTTGCATGATAACTCTCGTAATACCTAACCGAATACCGTATACCGAAGAATGTATACCGAATACTGTATACCGTATACCGAATACCATATATCGAATACCGCAAACCCAATACCGCAAACCCAATACCGAATGCCATATACTGTATAGTATCCCGTATACCACATTCCGAATACAGTATACCAAATATCGTATACCATAAATACTGTATACCGAATACCGAATAAATACTGATTTATTTATACCGAATACCGTATATCGTATACCGAATAGAGTATACTGTATACCGTATACCGAATACCGTATACACTATACCGAATAGTGTGAATACCGTATTATAGCCTATGGTATAACTATACCGTATATTGAGTACCGTATACCGAATACCGTATACCGATTACCGTATACCGAATACCGTATACCGTATACTAAATACTGTATACAAATATTTATACAAATATACTGTATACCGAATATCATATACCGTATACTGAATACTGTATACCGTATACCGAATACTGTATACCGTTACAAAGTGTTGTGGTCTCGACCCCAGTCTCGACCCCGAGACCGAGACCTTGAGGTCTGAGACCGAGACCTTGGACTTCGAGACACGAGACCCTGGCCTTCGAGACCGAGACCGCAACCCTTGAGACCGAGACCGAGACCCCGAGCTTCGAGACACGAGACCCTGGGCTCCGAGACCGAGACCGCAGCCCTCGAGACCGAGACCGAGACAGAGACCATGAAAATAGCCCGAGACCTTGAGACCTCGAGACCACAACACTGTTATAAAATCACTATTTACAGTGGATTTGTAGCATTTTGTCTAGGGGGGCACATTCCACCCTGCACCCCCCCCCCCTTCTTCTTGCTCTCATTTTCTGCACATTTGAAGTTTGGATTATATGTAACATTTGAATTAAATGTTATTCTGTCCGTGGCGTGTGAGAGCTCTTGTTAAATGTATGAATTTTTGTTTTTCAGATATGTCTCCTTTTGAGGTGTTCTTTGGTCGAAAGTCAAATCGTGAAGCGAACATGTTGCAAGTTGGCCAGGGCACAGACGAGGATGACATTGAAGTTGAGATGGAGCGTCTTCCTGAGGGCCATACAACAGAGGTGGGTATTGATTGAACACTACATCTTAATGCTGTGTGCCAGACCTTCCTTTATCTCTGTGTTAGTCTGGCTTAGGTAGTTCTGTAACAGAATCAAATTTAGATTAGAATTAATCATGATCGGTTTATCTCTAGAAATGATAGGACAGGAAATAGGCCTTTAATGATTTATATCGACTGTTCACTCCAGATTGAAGCTTCATCAATCATATTTGATATACATAATCCAGAAAATCTTATTTAATCATGAAGCCATTGTACCATTTCAAACAAATACATCATAATAGAACGCTAGCCACGCAATTTTTCAAAATGGCGGCCATTTTTCAAGATGGCAGCCATTAGCGCCATATTTTTGGCTTTCTTGTTTTTTTCTTGATCTTCTTTCCAGATTTTGGTGATATTTACACCGTTTCTGACATTTATGAGGATGTATTTTTCGATTCTGTAAAAAAAAAGACTAACTAGAAAGGGCACTCCGTAGAGTGCATACCTTCCCCAATGCCACTTATTTCTATTTGCCATGAGGATGTGGGGAACAATAGGCCTATTTTGGTTATACATGTTCTTTAACTCGGAGGATAATACTTTCAATGGATTTTGGGGTCAAAGGTCACAGAGGTTATTTTGTGAAAATGTGGTTTTGTGCACTATCTTACACACTATTGGACATATGAACTTCAAACTTGGTGTGATGGTAGAGTATAACAAGACATGTCTGTTGATGATTTTGGACAAAAGGTCAAAGGTCAGGGAGGTCATTATAATGTAAAATATTACATTTTTGCTTATTTCCCAAGAGTCAGATAATCTATCAAATTCAAACTTGGCATAAGGTTTTAGTTTATCAAGCAAAATACTATTAAATATTTGCTGACGTTTTGGAGTCACAAGTTCAAAAGTCTCAGATCATGGAAGTTATTATGTTGTAGAAATATGATTTACTGTAAAAAGAGAGTCACATAACCTATAAAATGCATAATTGATAAAGGACACAGTTTATCAAGACAAATATTTAGTGGCCGGTGTTTTGGGTATGGTAAAGTAAAAGGTCAAAGTTCACATAGGTATTAGAAATAAATTGTGATATTAGAATAAACTTTTATAGTTGATATCTTATGGACCATTTAACATATCCGCTTCATATTTGGTTTATGCAAGGGTTCAGTATAACAAGCCAAACTTTTTGGGGCATGAGGTGTCATGGAGTTAATTATGTTGTGAACAGTTTATCTATTATAAAAATTAAACTTATCAGTTTTACACTTGGCAAGAGTGAGGACTAGTTGTGCCATGAGTCCATCCAGAGGATGTGGTTGACTTGAAACAAAAGTGCAATTCTGCCACACCCCTACAATTCATGCATTTGAAAAATAATACTTGTTTACATGAAGTATATATGCATCGTGTATGTGTGCACTGCTGAAGTAGGGCTCCCGTGATGTCACAACAGTTAGGCTTGTGAGCTCATTAGCATAAATTTCACTTAAAGAGGAATTCCACCCCAGAAATGTGATGTTTGCTATAAAATGAAGTGAATATGAAGAATCATGATCGAAAATCTGAGCTAAAACGGTAGAGCAATAAAAAAGTTATGTCAGGATGAACTTTGCTCTGATTTTTAGTATCGTTCGAAATTGCTATCGATCGTGACGTCACTTGCGAGCTGCAGCCATTTTGACTTCTACATGAAACTTTTACAAAATTAAAATTTTCTTAATAACAAAGCAAATTTATGAGCTTACACATTCTCGAGAGGTTGGCACACCGATATTCTTCTATGAATTTGTGAAAACAAGCAGAGAAAAATTAATTTTTAGCAACGAAAATGAGAAATAAGTGTATTTTCATGTACTAAAGCAATGGCGAGTTGCTCGTCAATGATGTTACATATGGCGGCAATTTTGAAACGCTCGCTCATTACCACATGATGTTCAAATAGGTATAACTCTCGCGTTTCTTGTCCGATTTTGATCAAACTTTCAACAATTATGCCTCTTATTCTGCTTATTCAAATAACGAATAGTTTTATCAGGCCCGGAATACCCCTTTAAAAATGCACACTTTTTAAATGAAATTACAAATCATATTGATGAGATTTTTAGTTTTTATTTGCGTAGCTTGGTCGAGTCGCGTAACAAGAAAAACATATTCAAAATAAAAACATCAGTTAAGTTTTTTTGTAATCAAAATCAATGATGATTTTTTTTTTTTACATTTGAATATACAATTGTGTAGTTAACATGATACTCTACACGCGTGAAAATGTTTACGGCGATCCGCAGCCAAGATCTGAAGGGGGGCCATAATGCCTGGAAGTCAGGGCGAAAGCAGGGTATTCTCAGGGTGCGCCAATTAAAAAGCAGCTTGTTTGTTTCAAGTCTCTCATATTACCCAGTGGGATTAGGTGACATGTTTATACTGGACAAGATTTTACAATCAACTAAAGCCAATTTCCATGATTGTGACTTTTTCTACCTTTGTATAATAGAATATTTAGACTTCCGGAAAAAAAACCTCTTGTTTTGCTGCAGTTAAGACAAGGCTCCATGCAAACTTTTTTAGTCAGTTGCCCCTCTGGGCCACCAAAATTATGGCATTTTATTTTCTGATGACCCAAACGGAGAAGTTGGTGGCCCAGAAACAAAGCTTAACATAGTTATATACATTCATGGCAATAATTTTTGCTGCCCGATCAGGCCACCAGAATAAATTTTTTTCTCAAATCTGGTAGCCCGAAGCTGAAGCCAATTTTTGGTGGCCCTGGGCCACTGCTTATGTCGAGCCCTGGTTAAGATAATTTTTATATTTACATCACGATTGAAGTGATAGGTTGAAATCATTTGAATCGTGATTTAAATCACTTATTATGGGGGAAAAAAAATCACCAACACAGCATGTAACCATGTTTGCCATTAGCAATTTGGAATCATTTGTTCATGCATATATCATTATGTTCATGTTATTTATTTATTACAGTGTCAACTTGGTCCAGAGTAGAAACTTCCGCTGGATGAAGTTTGAGCACCAGATCATTGATGTGCTAGTACATGTTTTTCTCTTTTTTTCTTTCACGCTGCAGGAAAATGTTCTATTTTGTGAGGGAGACACATCAGAAGTTGAGGAGCACTTGGAGCAGGTGAGGCTCTTGAGGTCAGATGCAAGAGATGCTGCCGACCGTGCGGACTCCTATATGATTGCAAGGTTTCTTGCTAAAAACCCACCATCTTCGTACAATGTGGGAGATGCTGTGTTCATTAAGGTAGTAAACCCCAAGAGTGGGGTTTCGAGGGGTGGAAATCCACTCAACAGGCCTTTGGCCTGGAAAGGTGTGATTGTGGATGAAAGAAATGATATTTTTCGCTACAAAGTTAAGTACAGTGACGCATCCAATAAGACGATAGTTGAATGGCGCTCGGTCAATGACATCACATCCATAACGAGGGAGGAAGAGTTTCAAAGGCAGTCTGTTGCCCGAGGGCAAGTAAAGACCCAATGTGCATGCCGTCCAAGCTGTAAAAGGAAGCCTGCAAGTCATTGTGTACGGAATATGAATGCATTGTGCTGTCGAAAAAATGGTAAAAACTGTCACTTTCACAAAACAACACAAAACACTTTCACGAAACCATCTTCTAAATCTAATTGCCTGAAGTATAATCTTTCTGAAAAAAACATTGTCGGTAAAGTCATGAGCGATTTTTATAGTGATGTGAAGATACTGAAGAATCGTCCTAATAACCAAATTACTTTGGAAAGGAATGTGAGGAGTGCAGGGCTTAGGGTAGAGGAAACACCCAAAGACGGGAATTGCATGTTTCATGCTCTAGCTACTCAAATCCGAAGAACTGGGCTAGATATTTCCCACAGTGAGTTGAGAGCTCGGATTGTTCAGTATTTAAATGTAAATAGATGCTCTACCAATGGGTCTGATTTGAGCGATTGGGTTCAAGGTGGCAATTTTGACAATTACTTGAGTCGGATGGCTAGGGATGGGGAATGGGGAGATGAAATTATTTTGGTTGCAGTGTCCAATATGTTCAATGTTGAAATCACGATTATATCTAGTTTGCCTGGGACATCAATTCGTATTTTATCCCCAAGAGGGCAAAGTTCAGAAAGTTTGCCAATCCTCCTCCTTGGACATCTGTCAGAGCTCCACTATGTGAGTCTGATACCAGAAAATGATACTGACCCTCATGTAGCAAAATTACATAACAGGGCAAAAAAACTGACAAGAAAACAGATACTTAAACATGTTCAATTACCAAATAATGACTTTAACAGTGATAGTCCATTACCTGCTAATATAGTTAGATTGGGGGTAAATGATCATTCAAGATTTTGGGCAGCTCATCCTGAGCAAGGAAGTGTTGAAACTAGAAATAATCACTTCCTTGTTTCAGATGAGCAGATGGACAATTTCGACAATTTCCTCTGCAACCAACGTAAATATGAAAGAGAAAGTCGTAGGTCTATTGTTTTCATTGATATTGTTTTTGTTTTTTGGCTGTTAGTTGCTGGAAAGGAAACTTTGTTGAAGAAAAAGAATATCGTATTAGGAACATTCATATACTTAAATGATTATGATGCTGAATCATACATGGCCTTTTATGATACTCTCATTGAAGAAAAGGAACAATTACTCAGAGCAACTTTGAATAAGTCAAAATGTTAACCCATAGACAGCAATGTGTGGTCTTGCATTCACATTGAATCTTTTGTTTCGTGGCGCCTTATGACTTTTTGTCTCGCCTGAACAACGTATCCTATCAACTTCGAACTTGGAATAATCATACAGTCTATTATAAAGCCAAATATTTGGTGTTTTGGGGTCATGAGGTGTTTGGTCAGAGGTCATGGAGGTAATTTTGTTGTGAAAATATGCTGTAAAAATATGTGATTTTTGGTTATTTTTGCAAACTTGGCATGCCGTAAGGATACCTTCTATTAAGCGAAATATTTGATTGTGTTTTGGGTCATGAGGTGTTAGGACAAAGATCATGGAGGTCATTGACAATTTGACAATATTATTTTTAGATACCTGGGTCAATCCACGTCAAATCACCCAATTTTCAGAGAAATGTTCACCCGACCCCCTTCAAATTTGCTAAAATTCGCACCAAATGTTCCCCCAAGTGTCTCACGGAAAATTCTGAAATATTTTGCTTCAAGGTCAAACGGTTGCTAAGATACGGCCTCACCTAGCAACCAATGCGCGATTTTTAAAAAGTGTTAGGAAAAAATCAGCCATTTTCAACTGCCCCTCACAGCTTAAGTGAATGAGGGAGCTAGCTAAATTTTTGTAAGCTGAAAGAACTTTATTATCTGTAAAAGTAAAAAAAAAAAAAAATCTGCTACGAAATTTCATTTTCGCGTACGAGGTCATCAAAAATGACCTTAAGTCGTAAAATTTAAATTTTCGGACAGTGTTTAGGGGTCAATAAAACAAATATGACAACAAATAAAGCAAAAGTAAGAATGGAAATTAATTTAAAACAACCTTCTCCAAAAGCACACAAAAAATCAGCACGAAAAATTGTTCCGTTTTCCTGTAGGGCGCCCTCAAAGTCTGAACATTTCAGAAATCAGCAAAGTTGAAGGTCAAAGTTCACCTTTAGTCCAACCTAGTAGAAGCATGAAAATTGGTGGAATGATAGACATTCATCTATATTTTAGGGTACCACCAGCGAAAATTTGCTTTCGAAATGTTATCTAGCATAAAAACGCACACGAAAATCAGCTTAAATACTGTTACGCAACCATTTATTGCCCTGAAGTGGTTTTCAGGGGTTTTTGAAAGCCTCTGTGAAAAAAACTAATCATGCTGATAGGCTCATTTTAGCATGTCTAGTAGTCCTTAATGGGTACTTCAAGAAAATGCATACATTGGGTAGGTTTTCTTACAGCATTGACTTAAAAAATGCATCTGAAAATGGTTAGAAAACACGTTTTTTATAGTTATTGTCAATTTTCTGGTAACATGCCTTTGTTTACAGGCACTTTCAAACGTCAATATTTGCAAGATGGAAATTGACATAAGGCTCATATCTTCTAATCTGGTAGACAGTCATCTATATTTTAGGGAACTATCCGTGAAAATGTGCTCCCGAAATGTTATCTAGTAGAAAAATGCTCACAAAAATGGGGTAAAACACCATTACGCTACCGTAACGCTACCATTTATTGCCCTCAAGTGGTTTTCAAAGGACTTTGAAAGGGTCTTGGGAGAAAAGTATTAATGCTGCTAAGCTCATTTTTGGCATGCCTGGTAGTACTCCATGGGTACTTCAAGAAAATGCATATCTTGGGTAGGTCTTTGTACAGCATTGACCTTGAAAATGCATTCGAAAATGGTTAAAAACACGTTTTTTACAATTGGTCTATTTTCTGGTAGTGTGCATGTTTTTACAGGCACTTTCAAACTTCAATATCTTTGAGATGTAAAATGGTTCATAGCTCATATCTTAAAATCTGTTAGACATCCATCTATATTTTAGTGAACAACTAGTTACATTTTGCTTCCAACATAATATCTAGCATAAAAATGCACACGAAAATGAGGTTAAACACTGTTACGCAACTTTTTAATGGCCTGAAGTGGTTTTCAGGGTATTTTGAAAGCTTCTGTGAAAAAAATGTTCATGCTGCAAGCCTTATTTTAGCATTTCTGGTAGTCCTCTATGGGTACTTCAAGAAAAAGGATAGATTGGGTAGGTTTCATACAACATTGACCCAAAAAATGCATCTGAAAATTGTTAAAAAACATGTTTTTTTTAATTATTCGTCTATTTTCTTGTAAAAAAACGTTTTTTAATCATTTTCAGATGCATTTTCAAGGTCAATGCTGTACAAAGACCTACCCAATGTATGCATTTTCTTGAAGTACCCATTCAGGACTACCAGACATGCTAAAATGAGCCTATCAGCATGATTAGTTTTTTTCACAGAAGCTTTCGAAAACCCCTGAAAACCACTTCAGGGCAATAAATGGTTGCGTAACAGTATTTAAGCTGATTTTCGTGTGCGTTTTTATGCTAGATAACATTTCGAAAGCAAATTTTCGCTGGTGGTACCCTAAAATATAGATGAATGTCTATCATTCCACCAATTTTCATGCTTCTACTAGGTTGGACTAAAGGTGAACTTTGACCTTCAACTTTGCTGATTTCTGAAATGTTCAGACTTTGAGGGCGCCCTACAGGAAAACGGAACGATTTTTCGTGCTGATTTTTTGTGTGCTTTTGGAGAAGGTTGATTTAAATTGATTTCCATTCTTACTTTTGCTTTATTTGTTGTCATATTTATTTTATTGACCCCTAAACACTGTCCAAAAATTTAAATTTTACGACTTAAGGTCATTTTTGATGACCTCGTACGCGAAAATGAAATTTCGTTGCAGATTTTTTTTTTTTTTTTTACTTGTACAGATAATAAAGTTCTTTCATCTTACAAAAATTTAGCTAGCTCCCTCATTCACTTAAGCTGTGAGGGGCAGTTGAAAATGGCTGATTTTTTCCTAACACTTTTTAAAAATCGTGCATTGGTTGCTAGGTGAGGCCTTTCTTAGCAACCGTTTGACCTTGGGGCAAAATATTTCAGAATTTTCCGTGAGACACTTGGGGGAACATTTGGTGCAAATTTTAGCAAATTTGAAGGGGGTCGGGTGAACACCACTGGTTGATTTGACGTGGATTGACCCACCTATCAATTTAAAAGTTAGTATGCAGGTATATGATTACAATTCACTTGTTTGATTATTTTTTTGGGTCAAAGCTATCATGATTATTTCAAACAGTAATTCAGCTTTGTACAGTTATTGATAATGCAATCGGCAGAGGTATATATTTTATGACTGGAGTATTCACATTCCTTGCCAAAGACCATTTTATTTAGTACTCATTTAGTTCTACATGAAACATCTATCTTGATTTTGAAAACTTGGCTCTGGTGCTACATGCCAATTTCATATTTTATTTTATGACTGAAGTATTCACATACCTTGCCAAAGACTTTTGCCATTTTATTTAGTACTCATATCTACCTCTGGTTCTACATGAAACATCTATCTTGATTATGAAAACTTGGCTCTGGTGCTACATGCCAATTCATACTTTATTTTATGACTGAAGTATTCACATACCTTGCCAAAGACCATTTTATTTAGTACTCACTTAGTTCTACATGAAACATCTATCTTGATTATGAAAACTTGGCTCTGGTGCTACATGCCAATTTCATATTTTATTTTATGACTGAAGTATTCACATACCTTGCCAAAGACTTTTGCCATTTTATTTAGTACTCATATCTACCTCTGGTTCTACATGAAACATCTATCTTGATTATGAAAACTTGGCTCTGGTGCTACATGCCAATTTCATACTTTATTTTATGACTGAAGTATTCACATACCTTGCCAAAGACCATTTTATTTAGTACTCACTTAGTTCTACATGAAACATCTATCTTGATTATGAAAACTTGGCTCTGGTGCTACATGCCAATTTCATATTTTATTTTATGACTGAAGTATTCACATACCTTGCCAAAGACTTTTGCCATTACCTCTGGTTCTACATGAAACATATATCTGAAATATGTAAAATGATAGATGAGCATGCAAATACATTATACCATATCAATTTCAAGAGCAATAACTTTGATTTTGTATGTTATGTTTATTATATTACCATTGTAAATATGTGACCACTTACCCCAAAACCCCCAAAAAGTTGACAAACATGAATTTGGATTTTTTAATCTAGCTGGAAAGAGTAGACGCTAAGCTTTAAAATGATATATAACTCATCAAATGTGGACACTCCGAACCTATTCAACAAAGTGATTAAATGTAGGAGAGTGGGAAGGTCTAGTTTTACAGAATGAGGAGAAAAGAGGCTCTAAAGATTAGGGTCACTCAGGCGCGTAGTGCGGAGGAGCTATCCATTGAATCCATTAACTCAACTTTGGCTTCGTTTTAAGACTCGCAATTTGAAACGGTCGATAGAAGAAAGTTTATGCTTTCAGGTAAAGTAAAGTTTTAAATGTGATTTTTCAGCAAAAATGACATACTTTGGCTCGTACTGGAGAATCATATACCGCGACTTTATGGGGGTTTTGGTGTAAGCGGTCACATATACTATTGGATTCTGAAATCAAGGGATAGACTGAATTTATGCTGTAATAGAAATCATCTTATATGCAAGTATGAATGAGCCTTATTGCACAAAGATTGTTTGTATGATTGTTTCGGACCATTATCAATGAATGTAAAGTTATAAAAATGTATAGTATTTTGTACTGATTGTTTGCAATTCTTACTTGTTTTTGGATTTAAGTAATATCATTCACCTTAACTTTTATAAATATTTGCTACTGTTATGAAATATTTATTCATTAAGTTGAATAATACCTTATACATATTCTTATTCCGAGATCCATTTCAGCCTACAGTGTGGTGAATGATGAGTAGGATAACTCCTTCATGTACTAATAGGGCATTGTAAAGCTTGTGAGTATAATATATCAGGGGTTATATTTTTAGTGACGTATTAACATATATTTGGATGATTTTGATTTTGCTTCCTTTTTGAGGTAAAAAAAGCAATGTCGACCGTTAAAAGAAGAATGTAACTTGCCATTTCCATGTATTGTTTAAACCCAAAAAGGGCAGGGGGGGGGGGGGTGGAATCCGCCCCCCCCCCCCCCACGATTCGCGCAATAATTCGCGAAATGCTACGCCGCAAGAGTTTGTGACTTTTTTTCTTTCACTCATCACGCAACTTTTGAGACAGAATTCGGCGCGCCCGCGCGTAAGATCACAAAGCCACACCCCTTCAAGAAAATTTGTCAAGCCCAAAATTGCTCAGAAACTTGATTTTATTTCAAAATCCAATGCAAATTGTGATTTCAACCTAAATTGACATAAATTGCATTATTTTCACTAAAACTAATCAAAATAATTTAATTTTTGTGTCTTTGTGGCTGAAAAATGAAAAGGAATATTTTCCTGCTAAAAACAATAGAAAACAAAAGGTCAAAAAAGCAAAGAAATACATAAGACATTTAAAAAACAATAAAATACATAAGAAATTATTCACGAAATCCGATTTTTTTTTCTATAATATTCTTAAAGGTGTTAAACTAAATATACTGGCCCAAAATCAGAAAGCTTGGAGTTTTTTTAAATTGATTTATAAAACAAAATATGATTTATGCATATATTAGCATAAATTAATTAATATAAAATATTAAAAGAAAAAAAATGAAAATCTAACAATACAATCTTGTAGAGTACATTTGCCTCTACCGGCGTGCAAAGAAATTTTGTGGCGATCGCGCGATCGACGGCTGAGATGTGGGGGGGGGGCGGAAACCACCCCCCACCCCCACCCCGGTCTTGAATTCGCCAAAAAAGCCCGGCCCTTTAAGGGTTTATATGATACAAAATTTTGTCATACATGCCAGGCTACTGTGAAATTGTATATTAGTGTGCAGAATAGAACATATCTCTTCATGCATGCATGATCACGATTAGATAGTAGGTGGAAAATAGACTTAATATTCATCTTACAATTCTATACATCACGATGGTTTTTATAATTACTGGTTTGGAATTTACTTTTAATTTCCAGTAAGGTTCATAGTGTTATTGGAAAAAATTGAAGGGGGTTGAATTAATGTGCATGCAACTGTACATGTTTGCACACTGGAGCGAAAATGATGTGATTTGTTTTATAGATTTTGCAATCTTGAGTTCAAAGGACAAGTTAACAGACATCATTTCATACTTTACATAGCATGTTGTCAGAATAACTACACTAGATGATGTTTAGGTGTTTTACTTAGTATGTTTTAATGTATATCTCATCCATGTAAACAGATTAGTTTCTATTCATCTTTGTACCATTCAGCAACTGCTGTGATTGTATAAATGTAGTTCAACTTGGGGTTGTGTGTGATTCTTGCATAACTGTAATATCTCGTAGTTTTCTTGTATTTCCATGATGCTACCTACAAATTGTGAAAGTAGTATTTTTTAGTATTTTCATTCAGTTTGTTTTTATGTACATCTCATCCAAAAAATGTTCCTCGTTGATTGTTTGGCTACAGTGATGAGCAAATTTTACTGCTCACTTTGAAATGTGTGATATGGTTACTAAAAGTGTTTGTTACTTGTAAATATTCTGCTTTTTATATGTTTTACTGTGTAAACAAATAAGTTTCTATTTATCTTTGTATTTAAAACTCATCGTGTGTGATTATATTCTTTGTGCCATTTAGCAACTGCTGTGATTGTATTATTGCAGTTTAACTTGTAGTTGTGTGTGATTCTTGTGTAACTGTTTATATGATAAATTCTAGTAGTTTTCTTGTATTTCCATGAACTACCTACAAATCATGAAAGTAGCATTTTTTAGTTTTGATGTATTGTTATTTTCACTCAGTTTGTTTTAAACTTTTAATGTACATCTCATCCAAAATTATTCCTTGTTGATTGTTTGGCCAGTGGGGTAACAGTTGTCATGGGGGAGGGGGGCAGAGCCAAAAATTTCCCAGAATAAACACATTTTTCTGGTCTGTCCTATAAATATTTTCCGATAAGCGGGGGGGCTCCAACACATTTTTCCCTTTTCCATTCCAGTCAAATTATCTGATAAGCTGGAGGGGGGCAGGGGAACCCGGCACATTTTTTCCAGGTCCGTACTAGTAAAATCTTCTGATAAGTGGGGGGGGGGGGACTTTGAAACATTTTTCACAGTCTCTCCCAGTAAAATTCTGATTAGTTGGGAAGGGGACTCCAACTCTGACAATTTTTTTCCTGCTGAAACTCTTTAGGGGGTAGTCTGCCACCCCCCTCGCTGTTATGCCTCTGTGTTTGGCTACTACGATGAATTAACTGCTCACTTTGAAATATGTGATATGGTTACTAGAAGTGTTTTATTACTTGTAAATATTCTGTTTTTTAATATGTTTTACCGTGTAAACAAATAAGTTTATATTCATCTTTGTATCTGAAACTCATCGTGGGTGATTATATTCTTGGTACCATTTAGCAACTGCTGTGATTGTATTAAAGCAGTTGAACTTGTAGTTGTGTGTGACCTACAAATCGTGAAAGTAGCATTTTTTAGTTTTGATGTATTGTTATTTTCACTCAGTTTGTTTTAAACTTTTAATGTACATATCATCCAAAATTATTCCTTGTTGATTGTTTGGCCAGTGGGGTAACAGTTGTCATGGGGGGGGGGGGAGCCAAAAATTTCCCAGAATAAACACATTTTTCTGGTCTGTCCCATAAATATTTTCCGATAAGCTCCAACACATTCTTTGTACCATTTAGCAACTGCTGTGATTGTATAAATGCAGTTCAACTTGGGGTTGTGTGTGATTCTTCCATAAATGTAATATCTAGTAGTTTTCTTGTATTTCCATGATGCTACCTACAAATTGTGAAAGTAGTATTTTTTAGTATTTTCATTCAGTTTGTTTTTATGTACATCTCATCCAAAAAATGTTCCTCGTTGATTGTTTGGCTACAGTGATGAGCAAATTTTACTGCTCACTTTGAAATGTGTGATATGGTTACTAAAAGTGTTTGTTACTTGTAAATATTCTGCTTTTTATATGTTTTACTGTGTAAACAAATAAGTTTCTATTTATCTTTGTATTTAAAACTCATCGTGTGTGATTATATTCTTTGTGCCATTTAGCAACTGCTGTGATTGTATTAATGCAGTTCAACTTGTAGTTGTGTGTAATTCTTGTGTAACTGTGTATA